>JAQQRF010000157.1:0-225033 GCA_030523145.1 Trissolcus brochymenae
GCCAAAGTTTTTCTTATTTGGTGGTATTTATTTGAACCTTGTTATTAAAACGTGCAAAGGCACTACTACAATTCATCCGGACGAGGCCCTTGTTATAATTACAATTTTAGTTCACACAAATTGCTCATACAATACTTATTAATTTATTCTGTGTTTAAATAATTTTAACACAGTACTTATAAAACAAGTTGTAACAGTTCAATGGCTTATATAGTAGGAATGCGACATAGTCATTCTGATTAAAAAATTTGGATGTGTGATCAAAATTTGTTTTAGTTTTAAACAATTAATTTATAGTTCTCAACATATTTAACTTTTGTAATATAATAATTGTAGTAAATAATGCTTACATAACTTTTGGATTCAATACTTAACTCTTGGCAATAACTTTTACCTGTTATTACTTGACTCGGAATACGGTTACGGTTACTGGACGGAGTCTCTATGCGCAAGGACTGGCTCTTGAATGAGAATTGATTCGTGACCGCTAATCGCTTATTTAAAGAATTTTGGATTACGTTAGTTCAAATGGGACTTTTTGACGGGAGTCTCTTTTACCAAAATTTACCAAGGATAGATGTTCTCCAGGATCAATCATTTTTTAATGACATCATAATGATTCAAACTAAAGGTCAATTCATGATTGAAGTTTATAAGCAACAAAAAATACGGTGTACAGGTTTTAGGTATTTTTTGTACTATAACGCTGTCACATGATAATATATGTAATATGTGTTATGAGATCACAACACACTTTTCCAATCGTTGGGCGCTTACAGCTCGAGAATTTATCTATACAAACGGCCTAACTATCTCCTGTACAAAAGATACAGTCAGATGTCGTCCATCTTTAAGATGTAATATCAATTGCATTAAAAAATTTGTCATGTTTTTAAAAACTAATTTTTCCAAATTCGTAAATTGTAACGAAATCATAAGTTTAAATAAGTTTTTTGTTTGTTAAAATATTTCGGTTAATTTTTTAAATATATAATTGGCATTAAAAGATCTTCATATAAATAAAAAGAATTAGGACTTTTGAAACAAAATATCTTTTTGCTCAGTGTAAATTTAAATTATTACAGGTTCTAACCTGAAAAAAGACATGATGCACATATGATGTAACAGAATCTGTAAAAAAATCTGAAAAAAATCTGAGGTATATAATGAACAATCATATAACGAATAAAATGTATTCAAGAATTAAATGTATGCACTTTCTTTCTTAAATATTTTCAATTTGAACCAAAAATAGATGCAATTTTTTTATTCGAATGTATTATCAGTAATCCATGGATCTAATATATTCATAACAAGAAAAGCCACAATGCATGGAGTTCACGTTTGGCAATCAAAATATTGAAATTGAAAGTAAATGAGAGCGTGACACTGAAAAAAAAGTTGAAAACGGCTGAACGAAACAGCCAATTACATCGTAGTTCAAACACATGCAAATTCATCCAATGAGCTTTATTTGTTTTGCAAAACAGCCGCATATTGAAGCAAAACGAACAAGCAAAACCCAACTGGAGGTGCGCAGGTCAATCACTTATATTTTCATCAATACACATCCGCAAGTTGAAAAAAAAAACCAAATTAATGTTTTAAATTACTTTTGAATAATTTTACGAGGTACAATTTTGCTACATTAGTTGTAATATTTGTTGCAAAACATGAAAATTAAATTTTCCTGCAATGATCCTTAGTCGAAATCGAAATCAATAAATGGGTACAGCAAAGCGTTATTTATAAAAGCTTAAGGCTCCGGTTTTATGACGAACGAGCGTGTCTCGTGGGCTCGATCTATCCTAACGCGCGAGGAACAAGCACCGGAATGAGGATGAAAACTATTCGATAGCCCCTGACCCTCGGCTATCCTTCATGAACATCGAATCGAACACCCCGAGGGATCCTTTACCTTGCGTTTGAAAGATATACTTGTCATATGGCTCTTACTTAAACGTTATAAGACATTGCACTCCTTCAAATTGAAAAATGATGGAAAAGAAACTTTTCGAAGGCCAAAACTGAAATAATAAAAATATGTGTCCATAACAGCATGATTTTGATGAAAAAATATGTTATTGATATAAGAGAATTATCTTGAATGCAATGAGAATAAAAAATGATCGTGGTATGAATTTTTGTTATCAAATTTTTCTCGAGATAAAAATGTATAAAAAATTGTTGAGTTGGAGAGCCGATGGACGAAGCAAACAAAACACTGACATGCAAAAAATGTGCAGCGGCCCCGCTGATCATCAATAAAACGTAGAATCTAATTTCACAGATGAAAATATGCCATGGTTCCGGGGATGAAGTTATTCCCCCATTGAGTTTCGGGAAGCATGTAACGCGGTTGGTTATTGGTCCCTTGATTGCGCGCCGGGACTCGCGGAGTGCGCACTCCTTTGAAATCAAAACGGCCACTTTTCGTTTAGACCATTGCCGGTCGTTTACCCAGTGACTTGCAGTCTATTGTTATGTTCCTCCACCCTCGGGCCTTTTTTAAATCTGCGTCAATTTTGCTCGTGCCGCGTTGAATTTGAATCGCTGCAAAACTGTGGAGTCACTAGACGTTCATATGTTAGCGGTTTTACTTCGCAGCGAAAAGAGTGGATCGCAACGCTCTATACATGCGCTACTAATACAAACAGTCACACACCCTTCGATAGATTGAAAAATTTTTCAAATTACTCCTGTTGCTGTCCTGTTACTTTTATTCGCTAGATACACAATTCAAGCGCTTTAGGTTAAGCACCAGACTCGAATTCATTTATAATGGAATTGAGGCGAAATAATCCATTAAATTTTTTTGCGATAGGATTTATGATACTACTTTTGGATCGCAACGAATTGGAGCAAGTGCTTTATTGCATTTTTGATATATTCATCATATTCCATTTTTTCAAGAGGGTTTTGTTGGCAATATTTTTTTTGTCACGTATTTTCATAATGCAATACAGGTAATCTCATAATTACAATGGCGAATTTTTTTTATTAATTTACTCTAAAGAAATATATAACGAACATTTTATTTATTAAGAAAAAGTTTTGTATTAATCAAGAATATATCTACTGAGTCCAAGAGAGTTCACTTGAATTTAAAATTATTAATATTGAAATGAAGTATTTTGATTAAAAGTTTAGTTTTCACTCAGAAAGATCTTTTTCCTAAAATCAAAATTGGAATGCAAAGAACAGTGCTTTTGTATTGGAAAAAAAAATTTGCCACCATAAACATTTCAAATCAAAACAAATCACATGAATCAGTGAACGGGCGACTACACAACACTGCATTTGAAATATTTCAAGTTCAACAATATTTATGTAACATATTTCCTCATTAATGATGACGTAAGATATTAATTATAAAATGAGATTTAATCAACATGAATGGCAGATTATTATACTTGATCTAAAATCACCGTTATATTCTAAACTGTCAGAATAATTGATAATATTCACTACATGAAGTTTAATTACATATAATCAAAGCGATTCGAAATGCAATTTACAATGAAATTGAAAACAACCATTCGAATCGTAATTTTAGTTTTCATTAAAAACCGTATAAAACTAGACATTTTGATTGCTCATTTTTGAGTCGTTTTTATAGTATATGAATGAAGTTCAAATTCGATGTTGACAATTTCATAATGACACATTATATTAAGTTTCCTCGAACGATTCCCATCAGACGTTACGAAGCTTATCCACTTTGCATATAATTTAGTACAGTTTTACTGCGAATCGATATTACGAACAATGGCTGAGCTCTTCATCTTAAAAAAAAAAAAAAAAACCTTTGCAAATTCATATTTTCGAATTGACATTTCACATTGAAGAGAGAATAATATTTTTCCATCCATTCTGAATGATAAGCGCACAATCAATGAATTTTAATTAATGGATTAATTTTTAAACCGATGACTATGAAGTCAAAGTCATTTTTCGATGACGATAAAATGTCATCATCTCGTACCCAATTTGTTTGTTTAAACCGGCGCAACAATGTTGATATATGAAAGTTATGTGCTGCAGAAATGCATCAAAGTACTAATCATAACATTCAATTCATCAACAAAAGATGACAAAGCTGGGCAACGGTAAACTGCGCACTGCGGTTCTTTTGTGAAGCGGGCGCCAACAACGAATCAAACACTGACGAGACCGTCCTCTGTCATCAATATGCAAATTTGTCTAACGCCAATTATACGGAAGTCTCGTATCCTCTTTGATCTTGCAGCTGATCATCATTGCTCCTTCTTGCTCTGAATAAACACATCTCTTTTCTCACAAAAACTACACTAAACTTTACAATTTTGAAATCTTATACAAAAAAATAATAAAACAGAATTTTAATTTTAATTTCATTAAACAACCAGAAAAAAGTGAACGCGTAAAAATTCATTAGTTTCTTCAAGCACTGAAATATGCAATAAAAACATTTTTATCCACGCCCAGTCTTCGGAATAATTAAAAGAATTCTCAGTGGACTCGTGTAACATACTTCGTCATGTCAAATTAAATTTCTCACGTTTTTTTTCTCTTTTCATTCTTGTCGTCTTCAATTTGATCGTAATTTAAAAGATGACAATTTTCGAGATAACATTTTACGTACGAATCCATTTTTTTTAACAAAAGAAAAAGAATAATAATTTTGCATTAGAATGTGGGATGAATTTCGTTTGGATCTGAAAAATTTTGTAATTGACTAATTTAAAAAGTGATGAAATTCAATGATGAACAAAATTGTAATGTTTCAGGACCGAAATTGTGATTTTGTTGTAGTTTGTATTATTTTATGATATCATTTTCAACGAACTGAGAATTTATATATTAACTTATTCAAAGTCGAAGATGGTTTGAAATATTGGCGCTTTCATGAGAGCACGAAAGAAAGAGGCGATATGAAGTACACCTTGTACTTGTCTCCTCTCAAGGTACATAAGAAGGAACAAGACAACGGAGATGACACCGCGAGAAGAAAGATGGCTTGCAACTCCAATTAAGGGTGAAACAATTCAAGTGCAACCAAATAAGATGGCAACGGTTCTTTCGAGTTTCAAAACAAAAGCGCCATCTCATTGTGTGTTTCTAATTAATTAAAAAAAATTCTGCCTTTATAAATAGATTGTACAGTTCGTTTTGAAAGAAAATTACCGATTGTAAAAATTCCAAATACCAGTTTTGTAGATGACATATAACAAAATACACACTATTTATTCTTACAGACTAATAAAATGCATTGCATAACTAAAATCTAAAAGTTTCTTAATAATAAACATCTGTTAAACATTTAAAAATGAATATGTTGAGAAATAATTGTAAAGAATAATAAATTAAGTTTTCGCAATTTAAGTACACATACATACAATAACTAAAATTACTTTTATAGAAAAAAAAATATTTCCAAAAAATACAAATGCAGTACAAGATTGAACTGTTTTAAAAATTGTACAATATAAAATTTATGTTAAACCAAAATGTGTTATAAATAACAAAAATAGATGGAAAGGTTTTTTATTAAAATTTGTATCTTGAATATTTTTATTGATACACATATCAGTACGAATGATATTTATTGTATTGAGAATTTAAAGGCAATCTAGTACAATTTATTTCTGCCGATCGAGCACATCAGAAGTGTTTATCTATTTATCTATGGAACAACCGCGAATGCATTACAATAGTGTCTCACGTAGTTTTTACCCCTCGACATAATAACCGTAAAGTAGACACCCTGCGCGTATTGCCGTACCTATATTTTCCCCTCGCCAGTGAACGTATGGGGAAAAGCCTAGCTACCCCCGCAGAAAAATCATAGCTTTACGCGTAAACTCGCGTATGCATATATAAAGCAAAATTATTTCTCTTGCTGCCTTGGCACCGAAGCATGTAATGAATATTGCAAAGCGTAGACTTTGACTTACATACTGACGCAACCCCCACAGGGACGCGGGAATATTCAATAATTGCTCTTTTACTTGTGTCACGCGTATAACCGAGACTGCGTAGACAAACTTTTTACAGCGCAGGTTATCAGGCGATGCTTTTTAGACCGAAGAAAATGTATTAGTAGTGTGGAAAAAAGGATTCATGCAGCAGTTGCGTGCTTCAGATAAAAAATTATTGCCAACCCTCTTCCCACAGTTTTAAAAATAATCAACATTTTTTTCACCGCACTTCACTCGAACATTATTTATCAGAAAAATCTTTATCATTATCTAACTTATGCAAGTGCGTCGAACAAAGATAAAAAATTTTTTTCTAACGAAAATTCAGATCAATTTTAAAATTCACCTTATTTATCTATATTCTGATGCTTTTTTTTTTTTTATTTTTGTTCATTTTTCACTTCTGTTGATTTTTTTTTTTTTTAATATCAATAGCAGCGGGATATATCATAGGCAAGTACACACGCGTGTCTGCACACACCAGCAACACTTTCCCGTCTTATCTTGAGGCGGCCGAGTTTACTTGGACAGTTTGTCGACGCTAATGAGCTGGCAAGATAATTAGCATTATGTTAATGTGTGACGTGGCTGTGCAGAATAATTTGACGTTAAACCTGCCCCTCCCTTGAACGTCCGCTTCTTCGTTGCCTCTTAAACAAGACCTTTATCTCATGCTGTAGCTGTCTGATGTTTGGGTTATTATCTCATAGATGTTGCGTACAACCCGCAAGGGATGCAGCACACATCCACCTTGCACGAACTCTGTACACAGTCTGACCACTCTTGCGACCCCGCGGATGCACATCTTAAGTTCAACTCCATTGTGTTTGCGTTGTGCGAAATCTTGATCACCATACGAGAGCGCAGCACGTCCTGATCTTAATCAATCATGCCAGGCTCATTACGAGCGCACATCAGCGACGAGCAATTAAAAGCGTGGCCTTCAATTTGTCTGGTTGCGTTTCCGACCACTGTCCCTATGAATCATAAAAGTTGTACCCAGGGTGCTTGACGTTTTTTACGGAATGAAGTACACTCTCAGTTCTGCCATCATATCTAGAGTAAACGTCCAAGATCTCGAGAGTTGCTGCAGATAGCCAGGATGAAAAAGTTAGCCGGTTGGTCTTTCAACAGTATTTGTCAAACGATCGAATCGGAGATAAGATTGTCAGAGTGCACTGTGCTGGGCTTGACAATGCCGATGTTTGAGTGATACATTATTCAACTCCTACCACTTGAATATACTTTTCCCGGATGATACTGTTTGCCTGTGAAAAAAAGAAAAAAAGTTATCAAAACAAGAGCAACGAACAATGATGCAAACCACTCGCTGACCAGAAGGGTTTTTTTTCGAATCTGTCGGGACTTATCTGATAATTCATATGCTGTTGTGGAGACAAAATGAAACTTTCTTTCCAATATTGAATATTTCAGTTGGCATCCATTTGAAGGACGGGTCAATCTGAGGATCGGTATGATTATATACAACGAGAAAAAAAGTGCAAATTGACCATGGTGCAGCTAATGGGCCAATTGCATACGAGAAACAATGTACAAGATGATCGATCCAGCAAACCCTAATTTCCATCACGTTTCATCCTAACTAACCTGAGCTAATTAATTAATCATGCCTTCGCACAAGTTAGTGTGCTTATGCGGAAGCTGCGTTAGCCAAGTTCTTCGTCAAGTCGCGTATCTTCGGTATTGTTGGGATCACTTGGGCGAGGTATCGGATGTCTTATGCAGGCGGTTCTCCCTCATCCCTTTTTCTCAACATCCCTCAACCCCTTGCCAGGTCATTCCTTCGCAGTTCGGCTCGACTTGGCCCTCATTATCTTGATTAATTGACCGATGGCCTGGGTCTTTCTCGAACCGACACTCTCTTTGTCTTAAATCAACATTTTTGTTTCACTATCCATACTAAAAATGCCCATCTTTTTAATTGGAAAAAAAAACAACCAGCAACCTTTTTCTCCTTTTTTTTTTTGCAATTATCAAACCACATCCATCCATCAAAATCAATCTGAGTTACGAATGAAAATTAAAAAATTAAACAGAGGAAGAACTATTTTGAAACGGCGGTCCACTCAAGGTGTAATCCGCGATGCTGCAACGCAAAAGTTTTGTCTGCTCGCCATTTTTAAACAGAGATTAACTTTGGTCTTGCAAAATATTAATCATAATTTTGAACAATTCTAAATATCAAATCTTGGACTTACGAAGTCTCGCGTTGGCCGTGAGCAAACGCAATAGCGCGCTTCGTCGAACACCCGGGAGTGAAATTAATTTTAACTTTAAATTAAGACTCGTCCGATACCTGGTTGGTTCTTTGTTGGTCACGAGGGGGTTGAAATCACGAAGAAAGTAACACTATAGGAAGTGACTGTGGATGGCCAGGCTCAGGGCAAACGAAGCAGTCGAAGTTTTCTCGTGCTTTTGTCTACTGTAAACGAGCAAGTTAATATAATGATCGTCCGACCTGTCTCCTTTATCTTTTTCATTTCTCTTAAGGGTTTGGTAACGAGTTCTTGTCTCTTCTTAATGCCTCGTCAATTATTGCCCAGATTTATATGTATACAACTCGAGCATCGGAGCCCGAATGTTACGCCGAATCAAGAACCCTTTGATTAATTAAACACGCGGGCTCGCTGTCCCCGCGAGATATGGAGGCCCTAATGAATTTTCGGCGAGATCGATTGACTTTCGATGTAAGCGAGAGGAGAAAAAAATTTCGCCTTTTAAGAAGTTAATCCCCCTCAAACTTTTCGTTCATCGAGAAACGAATATTGATTACCCGGCGGCTCCTTTTTTTCGCGCAAAAAGAATCGTATCTTGAAACCACAAGCGAGCGCCTCTAAATGGAGATCGCGCGGAGACACGTCCAACCGTCCCCCCAGTAATGAATAAAAATTATAATTACGTTTCTCATCGCGGCGAAAAAGTTAATCAATCACCCGCGAGATCTTAGCCCCAAACTTTTCTTTTTTTTTTTTTTTTTGGCCTTTTTTTATTTCCCCGCGGCAGACAAATTCTTTTGTTCTCGCGGGGGATTCAATAAGCCGGAGAAAGAGAGGATGTCGTGCGCCCGACGGTTGTTTATGAAAATTACGATTAGACGCGAGAAAACACGCGGCCGTCAAAATGTGCGAAGGCGCATATCGGGCGTGATTAAGCAGCAAAAGATTTCCATTCGATTTGGCGGAGAAGTCGAACGTTAATAACAGCCTGGGCAAAAGTGTAAGTGAACCGGGGAGTGCAAAACTCCATGCATACAAATCGTATGCTAACAAGATACATTTGTCTATGGCGGTGCGTGCTCAGTTCGTTTCGGTTCTTTGTCTAGCCCACGGCATCCGCGGTAGGGCCACCCTCCTCTAACCGTTGCTTTCTCCCCATATGCAGATTTATAGATCGATTATAGACTTCGCTTATGATTGGAACCATTTACATGATGTAGGTAGACCGTGTTTTTTTCGGGGTTACACCATGAATCATCTTTGCCAGCTGCTCGCATGGATTCGCGCGATAAACGTTCGATGCGCGCTCAGATCGGCGTGCGTTACGCGCCTCCTTGCATTCTTCGTTCCCTTTTCGTTCCGTGCTTACTTTCTATTTTCCACGCTCTCAATCTTTCCAACTTTATCGATGTTTTAAAGGTGACAGCATCAACCTCAGTTCCCTGCCAAACCATGCGTGCAATCGATCTGCCAAGCCATACGGTTTTGAAAATATTTAATCTGTAACGATAACTATTTGTATGTTAGCTCAGATTTAGATTTGGAAATGTATTTGTTTTTTTCTTAGAAATAATCTATTAAAAATATACAAAGCGACTTTTGTTTTCTGATATAAAGTTGGCACGATGTTTATCAATTCATACGAAAAGAGAAGAGAAAACCAAGTTGGCATTTTATTATGAAAATACTGGCTTTACCCCACCCAATATCACATCTCGTATCCATTTTCCACATCCCCTTCTGTCATAAGGATTATTGATGTAATAAAAAAATGAATCTCGCGGAGTGTTTTTCTTCGATTAAGAGAATGCGAAGATTTCGATTTGCCTGGATATAACACGTGTGAAATGAAGAAAGATAATAAGATGAAAGTTGGAAAGGGAACAGTGGGTGGGGGTGGGAGTAGAAAGAAAAACAAAGAAGTCTTTCTCGGTGGAAGATGATGGGAATTCGTGGTTATGCAAATCGAAGAGAGACGCGGACGGGAAAAATTACGGCAAAGTGTTAAACGATCGTCGGTTGTGACAAGGAGGGTGAAGGCTGAAGTCGGCCACCTTATGTTGGCTTGTTATCAGGGTGACTTTGTACGTCGACAAGGACTATGCACGCGGTGTGTTCACGAGGGTCACAGTACTTTAGCTCACTATGCAAATTAGCTGCTCTCAGATGTCTCTGGGGTTCGATTTGTACCAAACACTTTTTACCAAGATTTTAGACTGATAATTCGACATTGTCTCACTACTCATAACTATCGTTTTCACTTATATTACTTTTGTACTATCAACTGTGTTTGACTTGATTGGACTTTGCTGTTTTCTAATTAAGACTCAGATAAAGCTGATATTCCAGAAAAAAACTTTATAGCTTCTCTGTTATAATTTTCTTTTATGTTGGAAATAGAAGGAAAAAGATATTTTGAAATAAACAATTTTGTAGTCACGATTGAACATTTCAGAAATAATGTTTTGAAAAATAATTTGTTGCAGTGAGTTTGTCTCATTTTGATCGTTGAAAAATGGTTGAAAAAGACATTTCACAATATCTTTAGAAGAAGAAAAGAAAAAACAGTGGACAAATAACTAGTTACATTTGTTATTGTTATAGAAATCTGTATTTTAAACGAATAAATTCGCGAGATTTTGTCAATAACAATATTGTAGAATTATTCATGAACACTTGGTTTCTCGGTATATTTTTCAGTATATTTTAATGTCTTTATTTTAAAATTTCAGCTGTGAATCGAGAACTTTTGAGAGCTAATTCTGGTGGCAAGTCTTGAGAGTGTGAATGTTCTCGTTTCAAAGTTTTGTTCCAAAAAGTTCACGTAATATTCACATTTATGTCCTTTGTTAAACTTCAACGTTATGTCAATTTTTTTAAGGCCATGGAATTGATACATTCAAAGCTATATGTTAGATAAATCCCAAGTACTGAGATGTTCTAATCATATGATCAGAACTATATTTAAGAAAAGATTTTTTTTTCAAACTTTAGAACGAAAAAATGGAACCTATCATTTAACTTGAATCATTTGAATTTATATAACAAAGTTTATAAATAAATGCAACTGGAAAATATGACAGGTGTAGTAAACAACAATTTTGATAATTTGTTTATTAAAACGACTTATTAAAAAATGCATCTTCATTTGTATATGAAAATAAAACTATCAATTACAAATAATATAATATTAAGAATGTTTCATTTGAATTGAATGAATGATGCAATTTTATTAGCGTTCATATAACGATAGCCACTTCGTTTGAATTATCAAAGGTACATTTGCTGCTGCCACCTTCCGAAGAAAGATTGAACTCAAGTTTTATCGACAAAGCTATAATGCGATTACTGTTATTTGATGCACTAAAAGAATAATATACTTAGTAACCGATTTTAAGATGTAAAACAAACTCAAAAATATGTTTTTCACATTTATTAATTAATTTTTGAAAGTCAAAAGGTTCATAATTTTCAACACAATAACGTGTTCACGAGGGTGTTGTTATTTTGATTGAATTGTGAAAGATGATGCACAATAGCCTATATCCTAAAACAATAAGGTTTTTCTTATTTACAGGATGTTTAAGCTTCAGCTTTTATAAAAAAGAAAATTTCTCCTAACAAACTATCAAAAGCAACGATGTTGCACGAAAAAAAAAATCACATACATATTTTTAAAATTGTAGACGTCTGTAATTTTCCTTTTACAAGTACATTTATTTGTAAAACTTTTTATATCCACAATAATAAAAGCTAAAATAAAAAAAGCTTGTTAAACGCGTTTCTCAATTGCTTCCTGATCTCGGACAATAAATATTTTAGCACCAGATCAAATCTTATATGAAGCTATCGTCAAAATAACAGCACAATACTTTATTTGCAACAACAACAAAAAAACAGTAAAATATTTCATTTCTTAAAAAAAAAAAAAAAAAAAAAAAAAAAAAAACATGACAATTCTCAATGATCGATTTTCTTATAGCATAATTACATCTCCATTGATTTGTAAATCCCATCATCAAATTCTTAGACTGAATCGTTGATCAAGGTACTAAATTATTCTACCCTTCTTTCTCAGTTTGCATCGTAACCAAAGATTTATACAAAGATAAAAATCGTTTTGACGATGAAAAGGGTTTCATTTGTGCTCACAACGTTTGAATTTAGCGATGCAAGCAAAAAGGAAGAAAGAAGTAGGAATGGCAATGATTCAAGCTCGAGTGTTGTTACACATCTCGGTAGTGATGGGGCCGCGCGCTAAGCAAACATAGCGCGTGCGTTTGAGCTGCATTCGGCGCCCGGAGTGTGGCCGACGCGGTGATCGTCGAATTAGGCGCATCAGAGAAGGAGCCGACAGGGAGAATTCGCTTAGATCGACGGATAGACTGAGGAGCGTCGAGTCGAGTGGCCGCGTCCAATCGGCTGCCTATTTACCCACCAAACATCGCGCGAGCTCCTTTGAAAATGCGGGGCTTTTGAAGCACGGCGACCGCGAGACTCACGGTTCAAATAGCGAGACAAAACCGTCTCATTCCCATCTCAATCTATATTCGCACGTCCAACACACTCGAGATTATGAATGCGTGGTGTTAATGAAAGCTTTGCACCAGAGGCGCCCGCAATGTCACCCGCCAGTGATGTCGCCGCAGACTCGGAGTTCTCGTTCCCTCTCGGGCTTTGCTTTCATTTCGTCGGCCTGCGACAAAAAAAGCGATAGAATGCGTGAAAAAAAGAAGAAGCTCGCGGTCAGAATTGCGTATCAACTTCCTTTTTCATCACGAAACTTCTTTCTGTCGGAGGATACATCTTTTAGTTGGTATTTACTTGAGCCCTCTTCAAGATGACATCACAAAATCCATCGTTTTTGCTGTGTCCTTAGAAATGAAATATGTTTGTTTTACTATTTTGTTTGTTTAATAAAAGTATCATGTTCACAACATCAACCAATAAAAGTTAAAAAAAAACATTTAAGTTGTGCGTAAAAATTAAATTTTTCAACCCTAGACACACAGCAGGGCAGAAAACTTTGTTAACACGTATTACATAATATTTCTTTAAAAAAGCTGTTTTATTCAAACTGTCCATGCAGAAAATTGAAACAAAGGTATTAAAAAATACTAAAAAATTGTGCTGTATTATATATAATAAATCAAACAACTTTTTTGCATTATTCTGTAGAACCTTTAATTGTAAATGATAATGTTTGATTGTGCTAATGATTGTTTCTTCTGTAAACCTTCGGAGAAGAAATTAGTGTGTTAAGTTTTACCAATTAATTCTAATAATTTTTATTGAATTTTGGTATTTAAAATGTTTGTAATCAAGTCTGAAACCTTACCTAATGATTTACAGTGAAAAACAGTTAGTTCAATTTAATTAGTTTGGTAATCAGAGTGGTTTACATCATCATTATGATAAAACAACTCTGAGAGTAGGGATAAATATATACTAAATAATGCCACGGATATAAGTTATTGATTAATATGAACATTCAACCTCATCCACATTTTACACTAATTTCTTTTGAGAATACTTCAGTGATAGGTATTCAATACCGCTTCGTTAATTTTATCATTGGCCTAAATATTCGATGAGTCGGATTTTAAACATTGTCAAAAACAACTAAAAACGTAGTATGTATTATATAATATTAACCGAAGTAACTTTGTAATATAAATTTACGCTACGATGGTGGCATAGTCATGGATAAAACAATTTTAAACCCACAGATTAAATTACGTTTCTAATCAACCGTGAATTCGTATTTCATGTAATTTGTTATATGTTTACAACAATCTGTCAAAAACATACTCAAAACATAAAATAAATAAATATTAGATCAAATTCTCTGTTATCTTTAAAATCCTCTTTTATAGAATATTCATACGTTAATTTATTTGATTAACAATTTAAAAAGTTTTTTGTGAAAATAATAGAACTGGCTTTTCTTCTTGTGTTAGAAATTTAATTTTTAATAATAACTCTTCCATTTTTCCCAGCTGGAACTTTGGTAAAACATAAAAAAAAATGATTAACAATTTCTTTAATTGACTGAATAAACCAAAATTGTGATATCTGTATGGTCATTTCTCTGCAATCTAGAATAATAATCGACCGTACCAAGAGACACCAAACTATACTGTAACCATTTGAGGGATATTCCTGGTGCCAAGCATCATCTGTGCGTTACAATCATGATTTCATCGTTAGCGGAAACCATAATGTATAAGCGACAAGCGCCATTTAAAAATCGTTAGTCGCCAAACGGTTGATTGCATTAAGTTCAGGTGCATCAGAATAGAAGTTATAATGTCGCCAAGTCTGGTGAGAGCATACGCCGGTTAAAGCGACTGGAGTGAGCGCCGACGTTGACGTGTGCACGTCCGCGGTGTGCATGCATACACGTGCTGGGAGAAGAAGCTGGTAGATGAGAGGACACGAGGCAACGATAGAGGAAGAGTATGTGCCAGCCGGAGAAAGAAGGAGAGAGCAAATGCGATTCAAGGAGTGACAGAGAGGGCGAAAGAGCAAGAGGGAATAAAGGGAATACTACAGATAGAGGTGGCTTGGAGTCGAGTGCCCGGGGCTGAATCGACCGGGCCACAGCACACCCAAGCCAGTCTCACTCCCTACCTATCCTCTCTTTCTTCAACTCTCTACCCCGCTTTCTCACTATCCAACGCTCGGTGGCTGCCTTGCCTTGCCTCCAATACTTGATCCTCCTTGTTGCAACTTCAACGTCGTCTAGATACTAAGCTATATCTCCAGCTACTCACTCCCATGGTCGGATATGCACTAACCCATCTTTTTCTGCCCTCAGTTAATGGGAGTGATACTTTTTTCAGCACGAGTCTTGCTTACGCGTTCACATTGCACCATCCACATCATTCTTACACCATTCTAATTTTGAAAAAAAAAACTTATTATTTACTTGCTCAAGTTGGTAACAATTTACTCATCAAATCTTTGAATTAGTTAAAGAAACAAGTCACACAGTATCGAGATTAAACTGCTAATCATTGACACTATAAAGTAACAAATAAAATATTTGTTTGCTTCATTAATTTGTAATTTTTTGTTTCTTAGTTAAATGAAATATTGGTAACAAAACTCTCCATTTGTTTTGTCTTTTTTGCAGTACCAATCAAGTCAGTTGACTTGATTGGTGTTACAAGAACGAATTGACGTTTGTATTTTTGCACCGAGTTAGAAGTTTAATCAATAAATTTAATCATAATAATAGCATATGAATTCAGAATATCATCAGCGAAGTACACTAATACATATTGACTGGAGTGCCAACGTCCGTGTGAATTATAGATCTCTCATCAACTCGACAAACAACGCCCGGTATATATTTGCAGCATTGTGAATCGATTTTAATATCAATGTCGTTGATTAATAATGAAGTCCACTGTGAATATCGCGGCCTGATTCGACCGTGTACTGTATACCAACCGAAAATTAATTATCCAAAAGTACAACGTTAGAAATTCAGTGTAAATATTTCAATAAAACAAATATTGGGCCACAGTGGAGCATCAGCGTGTGCCTTTCATATGCGAATTTCATGATGCGGCGCGAGTGTCCACTGATGGTAAACTCGATCCTCAGGTCCTAGAAAAAACATAAAACTCATATTGTTTCTCATTCTGGTGTATACCTTGTAAGGGATGAATCTCTCGAGGAGAGTAAATGTATATATGTCTCGTCGGCAGGGCTTGAGAACGGTATAAGCCGGATGAGTCGAGTGAGCAACGAGGAACCAGGACAAACGACCAAAATGGCAGACAAGGGTACAGACAAACAGACACAGGCGTGCCGGAGAACGAAATGCAGGGCGTATCTGCGTTGCGGAGCAAGGCAGATACGCCTTGCGTATCGGTACGATAGGTAAAACAAGCTATTCGTACGCAGTCGTCGAAGGGCGGCTAGAGCCACCTGACTCTCGCGCATTGGTTTCTACGTTTGCACCGACAGTTGCGACTGTCTGTACGTCTGATGACGGCGGTCTGGAGGCTCCACCCAAGTCGGCGATAGTGGTCTTTTGCTTCTGCAGAGATCACAGCCAAATGCAAGCCAGACGAAGGAGCGCTAGGGGAAACTCGCGGAGGGATGTAGCGTCAGGTCGACAGGGGCTATAGAGGGGCCCAAGATGGGCGCCTGCGCGAGAAACCCGCGGATCGTTTATTTATATCTGTCATTGCCGGCTCGCGAAAATGAGCAGTGGGGGTGGGTGGCGCGAGAAGGACGCCACGAGTTAACCTGCAGTCCCCGCCCGGCTTTCGTGTTTTTATTCACCGTCCTTTCTTTCCACCCTGTCCTTCTATTGCTGGCGTATTCTCTGCTCTCAGAGCCGCCGCTCGCTTTTTTTTCTTTTATTTTCGGTCTTAGCGCCCCGGCAAATTTATTCTACCGTTAAAGTGCTGCGAAACAGAAAACTCGAGTCCACGGTGCCACGACCCTGCGGTCTAGACTAAAGGGGTTTAGTCACCTCGACCCCCGGACCCCTCCGATTCGCCGTCGCTGTCACGACACCGCACGCGAAACGGCTTACCTGCAAAATTCGGATGCTACACACTGGTCAGGAACTGTTCGCGACATTCGGGGTTTTCATTACTCGCACCAAGCCTTTGACGCCAATTTCATTTTAACCGTTTTTCAACCAACCATTCCCTGGATAAATAACGATAATTTGATGCTAGCAAATTTTATAGAAGTATAAGCACAGATTGGGCAATTGTGACTGGTCGGATAAATGTGGCAGGATTATAATTTCTATTCGCAGATTCATTTTTTGATTGGATTTATGTAGATTTAATAAACATCATTTGAACCTTTGAATTTAATTTGACCTAAAAGAAAGAATTTTATTTTTCAAAATACTGAAATACTCTACAAAAATTAAATCTAAAAAAGTCTAAAATTAAAAAGCTCTCCTCTCTCATCGCTGGTCAACTTGCTTTATGTTCTAGTTCAGTTAATTGAAATTAATATAAGCTGCAAATAAAAAGATAACGAGATGTGGCTCGACTTTGACCTATTTATAGACTGCATAAATAACCAATTTAGAAGTCTCTATCGTAACATTTTCAAGTTTGGTCAATGAACCAACTCAATAGTTTGTGCATGAAAACATTCAGCTCCTTCTTTACGGACAAGTATTTTGAGTGTGATTTATTTTTATATATATAAAAAAAATACGTTTCTCTTCATTAATCACGATTGTCGTTAAAATTATGGGACACGATGAAAAAGCCTATAAAAAAGTACGAATATACAAATTTGAGACAAGCAGCCATGATTGTCAGGTAGTTAAATTTCTCTTGAATAGAACATATAAACGTAACATAGTTTGGTAAACAGTAATTGCACATGAGCGGAAGTGAATACGACAAAAGCAACGTCTAATTATTCAAGTCATAACCATAACTACCTCCCGAGTATACAGTCTTTTACAATTTCTAGGGCTTTATTACAATAATTATCGATACCTGTTGCAACCGAAATATAGTCTGCTGCGTAAGTTATTCAATAAAACTCGCTGCAAAAAAGCTTTTTACAACCGATCCTGTTTATAATGTGCGTCACGTTTAACAACACACCGCTCTGACCTGACGCGCTTAAACAAAAACCGCAAAAAAATTATTCACTGCAACGAACAAAAGAACAACGTTAGAAATATGAAATTTTCTTTTCAATATAAAATAGAAAAAATTGAACCAAGCATCAGCAAATCCCAAGTCAAACATTTGGTCCGACCGTCTGACTAAATCTTCAGCGCTTATACTTGCTTATCGTTGAATATATATATATCTATCTAATGCTTTTGAGCCATAAGAGCAAAGCAGCTATTGCGACATAAGAACAGCATATTTTCTGGAGCTTTAGCAGTTTTCGAATACGATGATAACTCTCAGCCGTCAACTTGGTAGTGCTATGCCCAGCTCTGGAACTACCCACGTTCGGGGTAATTGAGAGATGGACAGAGAGAAGCTTTCGAGATCAAGGAGAAGGAGGAAAGCGAGACGATAGGAGGTGCAAGTTAGCGAACTGCTATGGGGAGAAGAGGCAGGTGTTTGGGAAGGGGGAGGTCGACGAGCTAGCAGTGATACAGATAGAGAAGTCTATGCTGGGGAGAGGCCAAGAGTGAGGAGGGCTTAAGTGCTTTCATTGCCGAGTGTCTGCCTCTCCTTGTAGGATCGAAGCCCGTTGACTCAAACTTTGCTCCTACAAGAATCGTCATTTGAAGATAACGCCTGGGATGAGCATCGTATATCACTTTTCCCCCGCAAATCTGAAAAAAAATTGTTTTTAAATTTTATGAAAAAATGTTGGTATCTTGAACGTTGAAAAAGCGTGTGTTTTGATACTTTATCGATGGCAAAACATGATATTTCACTTGGTACCACCGGGCATAAACAGCACATTGCAATATGTGTGGATCATAAATCGAAAAACGCACCAGCGAAAAATCTGTGTCTTGTTTTTTTTTTTAAAGGAAAATTTTTCCTCTCTCAACAAAATGAGAGATTTCCGGTGAATAAAAACAATGTTTCCTGGATATACAGAATTACAACAAACGCATCATGATGAAATTATTACTTTCATCCTATGCAACGTCTCTTTCTCGGGTCGAAATTTTTACGCTCGGTGTAGAGAGAGGGGAAAGGAAAAAAAGGAAATGTTCTCCTCTTCTCTTTGGCGTCGTTCTATTCATTTATCTTTCTTTCGCAACTATGGTCCTCTCCTTCTTGCCCTCAGCCACCTCTCGGAAGCACAAATACCTACTCTCACGTACACATAGAAATGCGGGGGCGTAACCACCCCTCATCGCGAACTTCGCCCTCCAGCGAACAGTCGGCATTGCGATGCCATTGGTCCCGGCGACAGTCACAGACCAATGGAAAGCGCAAATACGTGAAACTCGGGCTTCACGAAGAAACGTAATCGCGGAATCGCTGCCGCGCAGGACAATTCGATTCCGAATGTTACTGGCGCGAGGAGGTCTGTTACAGCCCACAAACCTCTCATTTACCACGAATTTCACCTTGCATTCATCCGGCAATATTCTACCATTGGCTGGATTCAGAGTCTCCTCCTTTTAGTGCCTCGGCACCGTTTCAAACACTTGGAGAAAAATTTGTAATGTCTGCCAACGAAATTGATAATTTAAAAAAAATAGAGATGCATTTTGGTACATGCATTCTTTTGCTTACAATGAAAAATATTTTTGTAAGCGATAGTTAGAAAGTTACGCTCAACTTTTTTTATCCAAAAACAGGAAAAGTTTTTAAAAATATAAAGAATAAGGGTGTGGAAGTCGCTTGTACTTTGTCTGAAATTGCGGTATGCTACGAAATTATCAAACTTGCAAGTGGTGCTGGAATCACAGTATTGGTCGTTATTGATTTGCAATAAAATCAGATATAAAATATCGAATGCGGGGTACTTTATACGAAAATGAAGCGATGGTGTATTGGGGAAAAAGGTTTGTATGGCCACAAAAAGGTAGGTAGACAAACAAATTCTTTTAATTTTGCAGTACTTTAAAAAAGAATGAGAATAGTTTATGAAAATTATTATAATCCTAAATATGAAAAAAAAATTAAAATCAATGAGAAATCGGACAGAATCATATCGCATGTTAACATCGCTGGTTTTACTCAAATGTTTGTAATTTAAAAAATTGAAATGAAAGGTAAGATGTAATATTGATAGGTGTTGGAGAAAAATGAAAAGTTAATTTACCTTTGCGTTGATTTTTTACACCTCAATAATAACAACGTTTCGTTGAACATAAAATAGCTCCCTTTTCACACGCATGTAGTATGCAATTTAAGGTTGTGTGCGTGTGTTGGAATGCGAAGCAGAGTGGGAGGTTGTCGCTCCAATCGTTACGTTTATCGCGAGAGGGGAACAGACCTCTCGGCGGGGTAAGCGCATTTTCTTTTCCACTTTCCTCCTCTTCCTTCCCATTGCGAAATTTCACCCAAGTTTAATTCAAGTTTACATCGTCGTTTCTCACGATTAAGCTATAAATAAATTAAAGTCATTGAAATTTGATGCATTTTTAAAATAAAAATATCCACATCCGCAAGGTCCGGATTTATAATTTCATTTCTACGACTATTGCTCGTGACATCTGGGATAATTGTCCAAATCAGATTGACATTTTTTTACATTTTAATACAATTTGAAAAATAGTTTTTCATTTTGATTGGTTTTATCTTGTTTAATATGATTGACGTCTTGAAATGCGAAAAAGATGAAAAAAAGCAAAAAGCAATTCACGTTCATGCCAAATAAATATTATCTCTCGTATCTTTATGTGACATTATTTATCCGAGGCTCGCAAAAGTTGTCAATATCTCATTGCAGCCACGAAATGATACAGGTGTATTTCTCATAAATTTCGCGCCATTCTACAGCCAATATTGTAACATTTTATGCCTCAAACAGTGTTATATGTTTCATACCTCGATGCTACTTTTGTGGATAATTACAATCTCTCATCTTCTCTTCTTTTTCACATCTTTTATAAACACTCTCGTAAAACCTTTTTGATTTCTGATTTTGATATTATTCATTAGTTTTTGTATTTATTATTTAAATCGACTTGCAAAAGTTAAACGCACAGATATAATTAAATTTTTCTTGCGTCAATTTTGGTCTTCCATTGGATGTCGTATGTAAACTGTTGTTCAAATGATAAAAAAAACAGTTGTCAGGGACATTCATCTTTCACTTGTCAGATATATTTGAACTGCCCCTATGTTGACCCATGTAAGACTGTATTTTGATGATATAAACTGACATCAAACACTTTTTGACGTATGATTCACACCTTACATGTTTAATACGTGCAAGTCACATATTACTGAATACTTTCCTCATCATATTTGAAATATTGTTTTTTTTTTTCAGTTTTTCTTTTAAACTAACAATTCGATTTTATCGGTTATACTTTTACATCCTCCTTATTTAGATTAGCTTAATTTTCAAAATGTTCGATTTTTTTCTACTTTAATAACAAATGATAGCTGTTATCACGAGTCAAATTTTGCCGGAGTACATAGATTATATTACCAACCAAAATTTAGTTCATCGACATTACAAAGTACTAATTTGGGGAAAAAATTTTCTGCATCAGTAATTTACGTATTAATAATGATTACTGTTAAATGAAGTTAATCAATTGTGTTTGATCAGAGGTAAAAATTGAAAGCAGGAGGTTTTTTGAACGCTATGAAAAACTCTACCTAGCAATTTATAGATTCGTCATTTCGACCATGTTTTGTTTTTCAAATAAAAACAAAAGCTAAATGAAACGAGGCGTAACAGCATACCCGACTTAATAATCACTGAATCGACATAAGAAGACAATTTACATGTTAATGATGAAGCTTGACGAGTCGAAAAGTTTAGTCCTTGGAGGTAGAGAAGTTGGCAAGAAGTGGGACAGATTTATGTAATCGGTATAATCGCGGCGGCAAAGTGTGACGTGACGTCGCGCGAGATCGGACAGGCTGCTTCGGAGCTTTCGCTTGGAAATGGCAAAAGCGCCGGCGGGAGTTCGCGAAAAAGACGGCGTCGGCTTCCATTAATCTCACGGCAATCGGAATTAGCATAATTGACGGAGCGTCGAATGGGAACGCTTTTCAACTGAGAAACGCCATCGCATAATCTCACCATATATCTCACTCAGTGTTTTCCGATAGAACGACGCCAGCTACCGTGCAGCTTATATTGGCAAAAGGACCATCGACCCACGCCGACAGGCTATCAACTCACCCGCCCCTCGTCGCGTTCTTTTCCAACTCCCGTTATCGATAAGCAACATTGCCTTTTTCATTTCCAATACCGCGAGACGGAACATGCATGCACATTTCAAAGACACATGCACATTTCAAAATTCTGTTCCACCCAAACGGAATGCTTCTACTTTTTTGGAACGTTCTGGCTTTGTTGTTGCAAAAAAAAAAAAATAAATAAATAAAACGTAACTTTGAGATGATGAAAAATAGCAAAATGCAGGCAGAGATATGGAAAAGTGTATTGAACAAAAAAATATAACAAAACAAAAATAAACGTCTGAGATGAAGTAACAAACGGCGTCGATCGATTTTACATTTTGCATCGAATGCTTTTCCCGCTCTTGAAGCGCATCTCCTTGAGCAAGACGTATCGACGTGAATTTTTTGCCAAACAGTCATTTATCAAAACCCTTGCGTATCCCAAGCTTTGAGTGGCTGAGGTACCGCGCGCACCTCAACCACTCAAAGCACACGAAGTAAGGAGTTGGACGTCGTACCGAGATCACACAGCAAAAAAGTGGCGAAAAAAAAATTAAAAAAGAACAAAGACCCAAGGAAGACGAATGATAGGAGAAAAAAAAAGTTGGTGGCGAAAGGGACAAAGGACCGCCAAATCTCTTCATGATAAAAATATATTCTAATAATAAAAAAAAAAAACTGAATAAAAATTTTTGCTGAATTCAGATGACTATATCTTTTTTCTTGAAAAAATGATGCGCGGTGGAAAATAAATAAATGTATATCAGTATTTATAAACTGGAATCAAAAGATGGAAACGAAAGATAAAAAATAGGATGAGAGCCACGGAAAGTGCTTCGTTTAATAATCAAACATGTTGCAGCACTCGCGAGGTAGTGTGCTGATGCTCTAACGTGTACATGACTCATAATGCATTTACGCCGAAAATGAAATTATCGTAGCTCTGCTGTGTATATGTAGACTGTGAACGTAGTCAAAACTTGAAAGTGTGTAAAAGGGATCAGGTGCAGCCATCTTTAAACAGCATTTGATTTAACCCCCTAATTACATACGACACCACATCACTAGTTAACCGAAACATGAATGCTTCTGGTACGCGAGCTGAATTTTACGCCAATAGTTGTCTGGGCTTTTGAAATTTTAACGTAATTTCATGATATAATTTGGTAATTAGTGTAACTTTGCAATGACGATTCAAAGCCTCTTTTCATCCACGAATATTAACTTAAGTCTATTTTGTGATCTTCAACAATTTTTTTTATAAGAAAATTTTATTTTGGAGTTAAATTTCAATTTCCGAACAGATTAAAGTATATAAAAAATAAAATTATACTTAAAAGACGAAATTTATATTTGTTTATTTTTCGGTCCCTTTATAGATGTTTTCCAACGTACAGAGCTGTATGAAAGGTTGCCTTACATTCAGGGGCAGATAACAGACAAAATCTCATTATTTGTTTGTTTGAAAAAAAATAGCTGTAAGTGTTCAAATATTTTATGATACATTTAAACAAATTCAATTGTCAATTTTTCAAATAAACATGTGATAGAATATTTAAAAACAGTTTAAACTAATATTAAAAAAAAAGTTTTCTTTTTTCAATTTTCATAATTTGTTTTAAATTGAACCCAACTATTTTTAATGTTTGTTCGCAATTTAGGAAAATTTAAAAACTTTTCACCATATATAATATGAAAGTCAAATAAGACAATAAGCACATTTTTCGTGTCTAACAATTTCTGATGAATCATATTGATTCTTTTTTTTTCATAAAAATACGCAAGCGGGCGATATTGTTATACAATATAACGATCAGCGAAAACAAAATCTACGTGACGATTAATCAAGAAATTATTCTGTGAATGAAATCGTGCGAAAAATGAGCGTTTTAATCAGCTTGCAATATTTTGTTTGTATTCAAGATATTGTGGAATTAGTTAGACGACGTGTGTATGTATTTAACTTTAGCAAAGTGCTATCGTAAACATGAGATAAAGTGTACGCACAACTATATGAAGTTCGGGAATTTTTTCTGATTGTAGCTACTCATTCATCAATGGGATTCGTATCATCTGATAGGAATAACAAATCGTTAAAGAAATTTTGTTATTATAATATTGACTCAGATAAACTGATCAATATCAAATCACTATATTTTGCACGACTTATAATTTCTATATTTTTTTAATACCGTTGAATGCTATAATAAAATAACATTTTAATTAAAAAAAAGGCCAACTTTTATCGTTCAATACATTTTTAACAAATCAGTTCTTGTTTGTTTTTAATCAAATTATCAAGCAATGAAACGAAAATATCATTCACAAATTCATAAATAGCAATCAGAGATTATTTATTATAAAATTAAAAAGTGCACGCACGGCTCACACGGTTCTCGCAGCAAAAAAGGTACCTTTACTGCTGCTGCATACATATACCTATATCCAGACATTCTGTCGAGAGTATAACTCGTATGAAATTTTATGTACGACGACCACAATTTCGGCTATTCAAACATCAAAAATATTCCAACTATATACCTGCAAATCTATTGTACAGTTCGAGCCATTAATTTTGCTTCTATAAATTATAACCTCCGTGAACCATACAAATTGCATTGAATAAAAATCAAATAGTATATCATGCCTTTTGTATTATTTCTATCGCAACGGATACTGAATTTGTAACAGAAATATATTTACTGCAAAGAATTCCAAAACTACAATGAAAAAATAGCCCCGAATTTTATTTAAATATAATTTATCATTCGCTTTTGTTCACTCGATAAATTTGGGCGAGATAAATTAATTAAAAATATTTTTATAAAAGGAACATTACATACGTTTATGTGCCATCGAATTTTACCTTTTGCAAATGTTTTCAACGTGAATCAAAAGAATGTGTTATTAGTTGACAAACAGAATTTTTGAATAAAAAAAATAATTAACGTTTCGAATATTTTAACTCAATAAATTTGCAGAAATATTCGATGATGATAAACAATGAACAAAAAAATGCAAGAACAGTTAGCGTTTCAATATGAAACTTTTTTTTTAAGACGAAATAATTATGAATCATTTACACGATTATCAATTATCAGCCATGAATAAAATGAGAGATATTGCTCAGATAAATTAAGGTAGATTATCATTCTTAATTTGAAATTGTATTAATTTTATTAATGATTAGACTATTAATTCATTTCTTTAACCTTGAGTTATTCAAAATTCGCTGAGTGCGCGCGCGGTTAAATCGTTTTAGACCACCGTGTATGTATTTCTCCATAGGAACCTTATTATTTCAGCAATTGAATTATCTTCGAAAATCAATAAAATACAAAATTAAAGTACTTTACGCTAAATTATAATAGAAGTAAAATTGAAGAAAAATCAAATGAAAATGTGCTAAACAAATTGTGAAAAACATTTGATATTTTTTCAAACAATTTTTCACGTTTCTAAACTTAAACTGATTCATCTTTTGTTATAATAAAAAATCATGTAAAAAGTTCCAAATTTCTACGAAACACTGTGGCCGGAAATGAATTACGGAGATCTTAAAATAGAAGTTATTCAGGAACATTTTTTCCGATGATAAAATTGCATCGCACTAAGAAAAAAGTTGTGCCTATATAAAACCTCGATGTCTTGGAAGATTTATGCAACAGCATTTTTGCTATCGAAATGATGTCTACTTGGGGTTATTTGTTATGACGTTAAATTTACACTAAAAAATTTTGAATTTGTGCAGCGACTTTAGACAACTTTTTTTCGTGGTATCTGCATAGGTCAGTTCGGTGGGCCACCTTGTATGAGTAGAAGACGACTGCATAAACTGGTTCGACGAGTTCCACGGCCGTAAAAAACTCCGAAATTCGTGGGTCCTTTAAAAAACGACCTACAAGCCCAACATGTTGTCCACGTCATGAAAAAAAAGGTGTTGCATTTCGAGCACTCGCTACTTTCGTTAGATTGTACGCATGCTTGCAATTTTTCCATACCTCGAACATAAAAATGCACCAACCGAAAATCCGTCTTATATTATATTATCCATTTATATATAATCTTTATAACTTCATGGAAATTTTAAGAGCTCAAGCTCTGAAATCTGTACACGTAAAAAAACATTTTCGGCGCCACATCAAAATTGCGCCGTTCAAATATTTGTTTAAATGTTGCCGCTAAAATAAACAAATAATCATTTTTGTAATCTATTTGTTTGAAATTGTGACGAATAACCTTTATTTAAGCGATTACATCATGCTTTTAATCAGAAGTTCAATAAACTTGATTGTTCCGATGAACGAAAACAGAAAAAACGTGCAATTTTCGGTGATTAATCGTATAGAGTAAACTCATTCAGTTTGATGACAAAGATATATAAGTATCGGTGTATATCCTATTCGTGTAACTATACCCTTATTCTTTGCAATTTTATCAGACAAAATTAAGGCTATGTTAAATTCAACTCAAATTCAACTCATCTAATATTTTCAAATAAATTGACGAATTTGTTATGATGTATTTTGTCGTTGGTCAAAAATACAATATAAAATACAAAAGCATATTTTCTAATAAATATAATTTTTTGCGAACCGAAAATTGATCAGCATGCATGAATGAGCGTGATTAATCAGGAAAGCGTCTCATGGAGAACCTGAAGATGAGCGTAGTGGGGCTCAACATGGAATTTTTTGTGATTGCATCCGCATGCGAGGACCACGCTGGCTTCGAAAAATGTCCTTGAACTACTCGTAAAGGAGCACAGAGAATCGGCTCCACTAGTGCAGGCTTCGTCGGTCGATAACCCTTTGCTGAGACTCGGCAAAAGGCCATGACCTAGCCCAAAACCTTTGGGCGGTCTGACGCAACCGGAAATTCTAGTCCTAACATCACACCTCTTTTTCGATCTGATCGAGTTTAAAATAATCCCTTATTAGTTTGTCTTCCACCGACACAAATATTATGCTACAAGTTTTGCTGTAGATGAGAACACGCCAATTTATGTGGATTGAACATTTCGTTTTGTTCTTTGTTTTTAGTAGTTTATGACGGTTTTAGTTATTAGCCCTATGCCAGACACACGATCATTCGGCATCTGAATCACGAGTAGTTTTTTTTTTTTTTTTTTTTTTTTTCTAAAGAAAGAGAACAAGTTTGCAAATTTATTAATCACCCAAATAAAACATTGAGTTTGGTAGGCAGATAATTTCATCAAGTGTATATATCGAGAAGTGAATAAAATATTACAAATTATTGTAGAAAGAAAATCTTTTCAATAAAATTTCAAACTTGTGAAAAACAGTTTTCTTTTTAAATTGTGACGTTTGAATTGTTGTGAATCTATTGCACCAAGATTGATATTCCAGGGGTCTTGAAAAAAAGCAACAAATGCAGTTCGAAATGCAAAAAGTGTGAATGGCAATTGATATGCTAATGACTTGTAAACAGTCACTTATTTTTATTTCTCCCTTCCTCCAAAATAGTAATTTATAATTTAGTTCAACAAATTTAATCTAATCGCTCAATAATTTTTCTTCCAGCCAATGTTATTGACACTTAATATCATTTTATACCTGACTATATTTGAGATCTATATCATTCAATATGCTAATAAAATTTATTGCCCATTGATTAGTATAATTTCAATTTTGAGTTTCATTTTAATCAAAAGAATAAATGAAACATGTCATAATTAATAATAATTTAGACCAATTTCACATTTTTATCGTATGTCTTACAACTTTTTATTACTTTTGATAGTTTTCCGTACTTTTAATCTTCAATATGCTTATAAAAATTACTACTTACTAATTCTCTAATATTCATCCATTTAATTTTATTCCAAATTGTAAATGAGGCATCTTAAAATCATTAAAATCATTTAGACTAATTATATATTTTTATTGCGTTTCAAAAACAAATTTTTGCCTTTGACAAAAACTGCCCCCAAAGACGACAAGCAAACAATTATGCAGACCTACGACACTGATTAATTCGTCATTCAAGTAAATCGTCCGATGTTTAAGTCAGCCATTACATTGAAATAATCAAAATCACGCGTCAAAATAACTTCGTTATCGTAAAGTTAAGCTCATGCTTAATTAATTTTTTATTGACACATATTTTTCATCACAATGAATTCTTATACCACCTTCATATAAAATCAGATTGAATAAAAAGAAATTTCCAGATAAATTTTTCATGTTTATATATTATTATATCTGAAATATGGCAGAAATTATTATCTATAAAATCTATAAAAGACAACATGAAACGAGTGATCCGAATTAAAATCTACCATATGTTCTATCTAATCGCACTGGTTCTTAAAATTAATTCGTGGAATAAAACTGCCAATTTATATTAAGGGTTTGAATCTCATCTTCTAATGATTTCAATCGGTGACTTGAATTTGAAATTACGAGAACATCTCTAGATTCGGTTGGTTCATTCTGGTTTTTTGTATTTTTTGACACTCATAATCTTGGGCCGATTTATGGTATGAATTGGCAGAATGAATTAGTTAATAATTATTTATATTGCTTTGTTTTTATGAAATATCATAACCTTAAAAATTTACTCTGGAAATTAAGCGTTCTTCGTTTGGTATTTCAGAAAGGATTTGCACGGATATTGATTCAAGATTTGACCGAAAAACATTAAATTTAATTCAGATATTATTGATTTTGCAAATCAAACATTTTGTTGTATTCAATGATGAAATAGAAAATCTAAAAAAATGGAGGAAATTTGATTATTTTCAATTATTGATGGTGACGGTTAAATGTATTATTTCAAAAGTGATGTAAATGATGACACAATTATAATTGTCATATTATAAATAAAAATGCTTAACAACAAAAATTTCACACGCCCTTGAACCAGTGCTGGAATACTGATATAATATCGGAGTTCCGGGATTACTACAAAATCATATAATTGTTGGGAGAAAAACAAATTAAAATTAACCTTTCTCACACTTGATAATTTGTTTGATAATGACAATAAAAAATACGGAATATTTACTTTACACTGAAATATCTTCTCATCTGGACATAAATAAAACATTTCCATTAAAAGGGTTGATGTAAATAATTTTTGCAAAATTGATTAATTTAATAAATTGTAGTATATTTTTTTATTAAAACTAAACGGTTCATTAATTTTTTATTTAATAAAAATTATTCTGAACAAAAAAGGAAGAAATTGAAATTTCGAACAGTCGATTTATATATAATCGTATATATATATATATATATATATATAAGAGTAAGAATTTCATTAACGTTATTATTTACTCTATATTCATTAACTAAACAATTAAATTTTATTGTTTAGATCTCACGTTACAGTTCAAATTTAATATATCACGTTTTCTCAAATTGAATATTTAGAAATAATATTTTATGCAATAACATTGTTTGTCAGACATACGGGGTTACCAAGTTGATACTTGTGTAATAAGCAATAAGAACGAAGTGAAGATTTTAACATGCCAGCATTGCCAACATATATATGTGAACTTTAGAATCTTGGATCTTGCAGCACATTTTCTCAGAGTTTTATTACTTTGATACAATTTTTATTTTTATTCCATTTTTGAAAATAAACAGTGGATTATAATACTGCATACTAAATTTAGTGCATATTCATATGAATTGAGCTTTAAAGTGAAGAAATTTTGCTTTCTATGCAAAATTCACTAACCGAATCACTAACAATAAATTTTTGATAATTTTGTAGTCGTTAGAAAAGTTAAGTTTTTTCTGCCTGTCAAGGTACAAACCGATTTTTCAGATCCCAAATCATTTATCATTTTATTTTTAAACAAATATATCCGCGCTTGAAGCTGACAATTTCAACTCTGCTCTTCACCTTCCTTGGATAAAAATAACTACAATTCCACTTTATTCGTCCGAATCAGAATTCGCACCCCTTATGATTTTTTATTTGTTAAGTTCTCAAAAAAAACTGTTTCACGAGAATGTATGACAGTATTTCAATTTCCTATCAATGCTCGGTGATTCTAAAAAGTTTGTTATTTCATCATGCATCCTCGTTTTACATTATTTGTAATCAAAAGTAAAATTCATTGTATTCTTATTTCACGAGATTTTTGTGAAGTTTCTGTGCAAGCCTAGTATTTCTTTATTTCCTGTTCGAAAGGGTCCTGGTGTTCCTCTGAAAGCGATTCTTCTAAAATAGTCACTGGCCTATTCAAATGGAAATCGCTAGAGTCGCTTTTTATTCGCGGTATTTTTTTTTTTTTTTTTTTTTTTTCGAGCCATTAGATGAATGATGTTTCATTTGTCAGAAAAAGATGTTCATTCATTGACGATTTTTTGACAACAAAACGCATAGGGTAAATTTTTTTTTTATAGGTCAGGGTTCACCTTGATGCATCAATGGTACGGTTCATCTTTGTTTCCTGAAAACTTAAGTGCTTCAAATTGTCACCACTACACAAATTCCTCTGCTTCAGTTCGAATTGTTGTTTTTTTTATTATTCGTTAACTAAATTTGCTGGAAAATTCTTGCTAAGATATTGAAAAGGACATTCTTACACCAGAAGTTATCGAACCTGGAGTATCATTGGTACACTATTTTTTGTCTCATTTACATACATACAAGTTAAAATTTTTTTGTTATTGTTTTTCTGTTAGTTCTTTTGGAAATATCTACAAGCGCATTTAAAAATAAAAATGCAATTTGCTTATCGCGCGTCCACATTTCCTTATTAAACCCAAGAAACTATAGTGAACGGTTAGAAAAAGAAAACTTGTATTATTTTAACACTGAATGACGAATTTTGTGAAGAGGGCTTCTTCGGGACAAGTAAACAAACAAAATGATTGTCCATGTGATTTTTGCATGTTATTAAATACAGCATGCTAAAATTAGTAATGAATGAAAAAAAGAGCGATAAGAAACATAGATATGATTAGGATCGAATAGTGCCCTCAACGAACATCTCAGATAAAACGAATCGAAATAAGGTAAATTAACGAAAGTAATTAATACGGCAGACAGATAAAGAGGATACCAAAGAAACCCTTGGGATGATCGCGCACGAGAGAAGGTGCGAACGCGCGGAGAAGTGCGGAAAGATCGGCGGAGTTTAACAACCTCGTAAGTACGGCTGGCCGACTCACCCTTAATTTCGGGCAAAATCGCGGCGCTGCATTTTTCTGGGCATTCGAAAAGCAAAACCAACTTTGAAATATAAAATGGAAAGAGAGAAAAGATGTTGGGGAGGTGGAAGACTCGCGATGCATATATATAAGAGTCCGATTCTCAGGGAGAAGCAGTCCACAAACAGGTCTCGAATCGAAAGCAGTTTCGGCTCTAACCGAAAAACGAAGAAAGGGACGTTATCTTAGACCAAGGATTCGCCTCATCCGGGTACTGGAGCGCGCGAATTTTCGTCCCCGGCCCTATCATACCTGCACCGAGGCTTAGATCTGAGTGACCCCAAGATGGACAATGTGCAAGGTTACAACGACGCTCACCAGCTCCAGTTAAGGGACGCCCGCGATTTCATTGAAGAATTCTCCGATGAAATCAGCGTGATGAAGGGCAGATGCATTGACATAGGCTGCGGACCTGGAACCGTTACTAATGATCTCATCCTCCCTCGACTGTCCAAATCCGCTACTCTCATAGGTAATACACTTTCTAGCCTTATTCATTTTCAGCATATAAAAGTAACTATATAAAGTAAAATATAAGTAAAATATATTTCAAACAATTTATTATTCATTCTTATATACTTGTCACTTCAAATTTTCATATAACAATTTTTATAAATATTTGTTAATTCACGAATCAATATATATATGTATGTGTGATTACAGCTATGAAATATATTTTTGTTGAAAAAATGTAGCAATACAAAATTACTGCTTTTTGTTCATTGAACATTCGGTCAATTTGGTTAAAAAAATTGCACTGTATGAAATAACAAAAATAGTCAATGTATTACGTAAATGCTAATGTTAACATTTTATTCAATAATTATATGTAACTATTAAAATTGTTCATCAAGTTACATTAATTAGTGACGAATAGTTCAGCCTAAAATATTCGGCTAGAAGATTGGGGACAAATGACAGTTAATTAATGCCTTTTTAAAAATTTAGCACCACAGTTTATTCAACTCTTTATGTTATACGTTCCGGAATCTTCTTACGGTTTCGGGCACAAAGTGAAATCTTTTTGCAACGTTTCGTCCGCTAAACTAAACGAAATTACTTATCGATCATTTATAAATAATAAAAGCGTAAACATGTATTTTTTTCTAATTTTTCTCATTGCTTAATATGGAATTTTAACTCTATAAATGTTCTATTAAAAGGGAAAATTAGAAAAAAAAGGTTGAAATTTACGTTGTACAAAATATGACAAAAATTTTAAAATAAAAATAATTTCATTTGTATAAAAAGTGACTGAAAAAATTATCAGAAAACAAAACTGCGAAATAATTTATTTAAATGAAAATTAATTGTTATTAAAATGAAAACAAAATTATATTCGATAATAAAAGATGGTGAGTGGTCGAAAATTAACTTATCACTTTCATCGAGGCCCAAAATCGTATAATAAGAAGTGGGAATGGAAAGAAACCATACTTCCAATCATACCTCAAGGTGCTATATTTGACATAGGACATCATCTTACTTGAGAAATGGAATTCGACGTAAAACCGATGTTTTAAAATTCATCAAACTTGTTCATATCAAAACATAAATAGTTTCTATAAACCAGAAAACTAAAATTATCTAACCATAGAAACCAAATGATATTGAATATTATTTTATTGATCTGAAAATAAAATAAAATTATTTAAATGTCTATAATGTATACAAAATAATCGATAAAATCAATTAAAAACTACTAATTAATACAAATAGTTACTATTTTTTAAATGAACATTAAAAACACAGTAGTATGGAGAAAAAGTAATTTAAAATTCATTTAATTAAAATATAAAAATACAATATTATTTAGAAATATCAATTAATATTATAAAATGGAAGGAGATAATTATAACTACAGTCATTTTATTAGTGCATTATTATAAATTTATGTATACCCGAAATTACATAATTATTCATTTATGAATAATTGTTGATACTGTATCTTTTGCGATAACAATTCTATCAGTATTGTATGTATTGTTATTAATGTCTTTTCCTTTTATTTCTTTTTTACGTTTGTTGTTTTTTTTATTGAAATATCAAAAACCGGCAAACTCATGAACTTCACCTATGAGTTTAACAACAAAAGCACCACCGAAACATTTGTTATGTAACGCCAACTCGAATATTTCGATTCGATTATTTTGCATAAAAATTTGTGTCCTCCTTATTTTTCATCTTTTTACATAAAATTACTTTCTCAATAAATCAATTTAAAAAATCGCACCTAAACATTTTGTTAACATAACGTTATGTATTATTTATGTAACTATCGTGACAAAATGAAACAGCCGATAAGACTCGACGGTGACAAATATTTCGCTTATTTAATTTTAGAATAATCATTGATTACATCGACAAACAGAGATCACGAAACAGTTCGACAATTACTATGAAGCAACAATTATTAATCGGCAATCTAATCGAGCAAACAGTGGTTCCTCAGAAGGAAAAAGCCTAGATGAATGATCCAATACAGATTTCATCGGCAAATCTCATTATCAGTTTTGCGCGAAGACAAAAAATTTAGCAAGAAGTTCGCCAGGGTTCTAAGGAAGGAAGGGGGCATAAGGGCAAAAATGGAAAATATGTCTTGTGAAAGATTGTCTCTTTATCACAAGATTGTGTTAATACATTTGACCTTTTTGAGCTGAACCGAAATATAAGAACAATCTGTACATTTTTCGCTTATTTTTCGATAATAGGGATTGCGAATTTGAATACAATGACGCACACATAATCGTTATATCAGTCCACTATCCGATCTTTTCACAAATAACTAACCTATCACAAGAAATAAAACTTCGAGCGTTATAAATGCTATATTTCACGCAAACACCAAGGTCGATCTGCCTTGACGCGTAACTTCCTTATTATTATAATGTATGTAACAGTTATAAATAAAGCTCAAGCAAAAAAATGTTAACAATTTCAAATCACATTTTTATTCTGTGATTTTAATTTTTGTGAATTCATATAAATCATTTTTGGCTTTTTTTTTTTGGTGTTGAATATTCATACACATCTACTAAATTTGTAAGACCGCAATCGCGAGATAAAAATGTATATAACAAAATTGGTTGCTAACTGAGTTGTGATGAGATTTCAGTTAATCTGTTCGATGCCGAAAAAGTACAGTTATAATAACATTATGTGACATATTTTTTGGTTCCCAGATGTGTGTATTCAAATAATTACCGAACATTGAACAATAATGTTATTGCACCGCCACTTTTGTGATAACTTGGCGGTGCAATAATTATCATCTATTTAATTGTTGAAAAGTCTTTTCAGCAATAAATGAGATAATAACTTTCAATGTAAAGTCTTTAGAATTGTTTATGAATATATTGTTCAAGCAGTAATTCAGTTTACAAAAACTTGAATTAATTATTTTGGTACTTTACAATTTTTAACATGAAACATTTGATACAAATTTTTACTTTGTTCTGAGTATTTGACAACAGGGACTGGGGATAAATAATTGTCATATAATGTTAAATTATTATTCAATTAATATCCAAATGAAACGATAAAATGTTTAAAATATGAGGGAACAAAAGAACTCCGGCTATTTCGACCATCTTAATTAGAGCGAAAGTATCTGATCAATAGAATCAAATGAATTTTCGAGTGTTGTTAAATTGGTGAAAGAAGATTAAGAAGCTTATGATATCGGTGGATGACATTTTACACGATAACAAAAAGTCCCAGAATGTCTGGTTGCGGAGATAACTACTGTTTCTCCTGTTTAATGCATAATCTCTAGCTTTTTCCAATCAAACAATTTAGTCGAATGGAAAAATTACGACAAACTCTTCGAAAAATTTCGATAAAATTATTATTCTTCTGCAATTTAAACGGTTCTTGATTGAATAATTGGGAAAAAAAAATTAAGGACTTTGATCTAATATTAATCGTTACGAGATGATAATTTTTTGTTAAATTAAGACAATTCTGAAGTCTCGATAATGAATATTTTGTTTGATTTCACAGGCGCAGACATCTCAAGAACGATGCTCAGCTATGCACGAAGAACTTATGAAGACACACCGCGATTATCGTTTCTTGAACTTGACATTGAAACTGAAGAACTTCCGAAACGCGAAATTAGCCGCTACGACAATGCCGTTTCATTGCACTGCCTCCATTGGTGTCAAAATCCCAGGTAATTATTAGATAACAATTCGTATTCAAAACTGCTCGGATATTCCTAATTTTGAAAATTAGTTAGAACTTACCAGGGAATGTGATACGAAAACTTCTTATAAGAACAAGCTTTATTTTCTATATTATTTTGACGTGATAAACAATTTACAGTAACTGAGGTTCGCAACCGCGAACCTGAAGTGACATTCTACTGTCTTATTCATTACTCTAAAGATGTTTCCATGTCACGTTTCCTAATTATTTATATAATTATATAACATAACATAATTCTTGGAATTCTGGCATATATTCAGATTTTTTTTACATTTTTTATCATTTTTCACTTGTTTTAAAACTATTCTATTAAATACCAATGTAAATATTTTTTACTTTTTCATAGACGTGCATTTGAGAATATTTATCAATTGTTAAAACCTGGAGGGAAAGGACTGGTTTCATTCATAGCATATAACAATGGATTCGATGCGTATTTAAGACTTCACAATAGTGCAAAATATGGAAGTTACATGAAGGTAAAAAAAAGTTTCAAACAATTAAAATTAAAATTAAAATTAAAACTCCCACATGTTGATTAAGAATTATTATTTTTTTAAATTTTTGATTCAATCAAGATTATAAGACTGGCTGTGCTGATTACTTATTACGTGCATTATCATAATCAGTCTTCGAAATTCTTGCTCTGTATAAAAAAAAAAATTATTTTTTTATTCATATGTTTTCCAAAAAATGGTGTTACCTAAATTTTTGGTACAAGTATAAAAGTTTAACATGTGTTTTATTTATAGGATGCGATGAAATATGTACCTTATTTTCACCGATGCGTCAATCCAAGAGCAACGTTGAAAAAAATTTTAGAAGAATCCGGATTTGAAGTGATGCACTGCAGTACAAGAGAGAAAAGTTTCATTTTCAAAAATATGCAAGTTTTGCAAGGTAAGCTAATAATAATTACTATAAAAAAACGATTATTTTTACAACTGAGTATGAACTTTTAATTAAAAAAATTAATCTTACAGATCACGCGATGGCTGTTAACCCGTTCCTGGATCGAATCCCAGAAAACATGAAAGAAGAATTCAAACATGACGTCACGAGAGAAATTTCTAGTAACAAAATTTTGTTTGTGAATCGCGACGATGAGAATTCAGAGTACAGCATATTGGATCGATATTATGTCCTTATAGCTTACTTCAAAAAGCCTGAAAAAATGTTGATTCAAAATGGAATCATTTGCAAGTGACTTCAACGAGAACGATTGCATTAACTCAACTTCATTTTCAAATTAACGTGTAAATATTAAATGAACAAATGCGATCATGATATTCGTGCCTGCTCACATCACTCTTCGAGAGACCACAATTCTGTATCTATAAATCAACTGTTATCATAATAAAAAAAAAAATCAATCGCGTGATAATTCTTTGAATTGATTTTTGTTATTCAAAATTATTCAATCAAAAATGTATTTATTGAGAACGAACAAAACTACTGGTTTTCTTTCAAACTTCTCGTGTCACTTGCATTATTTTAAACATTTTACATTGTGCGACTTCATCTACGATATGAAAAAAAACTACCAACGTCAGTGATGGATACAAATTTAAATTAGGTTAAATTCACTTACATTTTTTTTCTTTGCATACACGTAAATGCCTTTACAACTGGGTTCCTATACGCACGCTTGTACTGCGAAATTAGAGTATAAAAAGACTGCTTGCATGTTAAAATTAAGTCTAGCTTTTAAACATTCTAATTATTTTTTTGTATCAAATTTTACGAAAAATCAACAATGAACATATGAAATAAGATGAATTGTATCGAAAAAATTAATATTGTAAAGAGAACAACGAAAAATAAAGTTATAATATTTTTTGCAACCTGGTCTCAGTAATCTGGAAAACAAAAATGATTAGAATAAATTGTAACATTAAGTTGTTCTTTATTCTATTTTCCATTTTTTTTTTGATCTTACATAGTGGTATAGCCACTTACATACGTATATACCTAAGTAGATCGTTCTTGAATTTAAAAGTGTCCTTTTTTTATCGGTTACACGGAATTCTCTTACAATGCAGGGTCTTGTCACAAACAACAGGTAACAATAGTTACTAATTTGTCGAGTTTCTAAAAAATACATCCAGATATATATTAATTATTCCTTTTCATATATTATATATCATCATTATAATAAATAACATCAAGTGCGGCAATACGCAAGTGCTTGAATTTGTGTATATTTCAGTCAACATAAAACAATTTGGTAGCGCATTGTCGAAAAAAAGAAACAGATTCACAGTGGCGCGTCCAGTTTCTTTTTTTCAACCTAAATTCTCAATTTGAGGCCCGTCGAGTACTTCTGACTTGCGGATCCTCAGTCCAACCTCGTGTTAATTTATTTTATAAATTTAACACGCCGGTGTCGAGGGAACCCGAGTGCACATCATAGTTCTCAAAAAATAAACATCTTTAACCAAATCAGTCTTGCAGAAGTCGAACCTGCGTACTCACAGGGGCCCACAAAAAAACCTGCTACCGAAGATCCTTAAAATTATTCAGCGAAAGTCGCGCAAAATTTGTACCAATCCAAATGCGCCAATCACAATAAAAATTTTTTCGCAAGGCTTCACAGAGTAGAAAACGCGATATCGACAGCACTTAGAGGGAAGCGATGCAATCTCTCTGTTGAACATTTTCAGTCTCATTCAGAAACAAATTTTGTTTCGTTTGTTTGTTCATTTTTTTTTTTGTGAATCACTTTTTTTTAAAATGGGACAAAATGTTTTGTTTTGCATTGACAGACGACGTTCTGATCAAACGCGTTTTCCAATTATTCGACAAGCGTTCTAAAACTGACTCAAAATTTTCAACAGAACAGAATTTTCTGATATTGTGGTAACAAGAACAAGAGCATTTTCAATTTACAGTGCAGTGAGTTTGGTCTCTTTGCTACCATTTTGTATCAAGTGGAAAGGGTGCGTCTTATAAACGCTACAGAGTGCGCTTGAAAATCTATGTTAAAATCTATATTATACTAAATTTTGTTTATCAATCCTAAGGCTTATCGTATACTCGTTATATCGGTGAACATAATTTGTCTACAGTTCATTAAGAAAGCAAAAAAAATCAAAAGAATCACAGAGCAACTTACGCTTGAGCTTGTTGTTTTTTAGAATTTGTTTAGTTAAGTTTCAAATTATGAAACACAAATTATGAAGCCCGATAAAATAAGAACAAAATTGTACTGATGAGATATGAAAATTGATGCACAGTGTGACCGATTTATAATCTGGTAAAATTAGTGATTAACTGAAAAAAAAAACTTTTTTTAAGATTAAATTTTTGTTGCATTATCTGCAATACACTTATACTAATTGACATCGTAATCGAAATATAATTCATTATTTCATTGAAGTGCAAAGTTCGCAATTGGCATGGCTAATTCGTAAACAGTACAATTTTGATTTAATTGCTAAAACACTCTGCGTGTTGGGGATATTTGGACCTGGGACGAAATCATTGTGATTTTGTTGAATAGTTTGACTCTTCAGAGAGTTGCAATGACAATTTTAACGTCCGTTAAAATTTGGTTAAAAATGCTAGACGTCTTCGCGAGTACTGATTCACGAGTAAGATTTAGTTTAGTAAATTTTCTAAAATTGCTTTTTTAAATTATAAGAAATATAAAATATAAAAAATCAAATGAAAATTCAATTATAAATAATTGTTGCTTGATCGGAATCATTGGAGCGATCAAAACGATGATAATAGTCACGCGTTTTCATTCAGAGGCTTGTGATGAATGGAAACACGCGACCGACATAATTTATCTGCAAAAGCACAGCAAGCGTGACATTGAACTGCGTTCCCTTGACACTCACTTACATTGTTCAAGACACGTTTTTCCAGAACACAAAAGATTACCAAAACGCGAAAACCATCCTACGACAGTATTTTTTTTTTCTCTCTCTCTCTCAGAAGTATTTACACGAAGTACGCTTAAATTGTACGATGATGTGCGCTGTAGGAAAAACATTGAAGTGCGACAAAGAATGACGGATGAGCGTATATTGACGTTTAAGTACTTTCATTGTAAAATAGAAATACACGTGTTACATTGAGGTGCACGTGAGTTATATATACATGTGTCGTAACAGCAGGTTTGTTTCACGTGACAGAAAATCGAGCTTTTCCCTTGACGATCAAATAAATGTTCAGAAGGCAATCTAACTAAAACAATTCCTTATGCATTCCAATTCCAAGATAAACTCCAAAGTAACAAATGTAATCGTTGAGATAAATAATTGCAATTGCTCTTTGACGATATACGTCATGGCAACAAAGCTATCGGTAGCACAGTAGCATGAGGAAGCGATCGTTGACAAATAAATATAAAACTTGTATATGAGCTTGAATTAAATCGAAAGCTTATTTTGTACCCTGAAAGATCAAATAGGACGAAAAGCGGATTCTAATCGCGATCACGTCACTTGTGACACTATTTATAGTTTACCAATTCCTGTTAGCATTGCGGACACAAGGAATTCTGTTCATATATGTCCACTCCCTGCAAGACTAGCGTAGTTTAATGTTACGTGTAATGTAGTTTATGTTATTTATAACTATTAATCCAAGATTTTAGACATGTTTTGTACTGCATAAAGTATAATTTGATGTTAATTTTTGTATATTTTTGAAACTCGAAGAATGGTTCACATAAGAAGGTTGTCGCAAGATTTTCTATCTTCGAAATTTTCAATAAAGAACATTGATTGTGAAAAAAACGCTGAAATATTCGAGTAAAATCGCTTTACATTGTTTATTGCACTCAGTCAGTAAAAGTGACCAAGTTCGTTTGGCTATGATCGAACAGCTGTCTGCGTGTTAAAACTACAAAATGCATGCAAAATTTGTTCCATTCCTGCAGAGTCAGAAAAATTTTGCACACAATTTACTGAACGCAATCGTTGCTGATTCTTTCGTCCTGACAAAATTCTTGACAACGGAAAAATCACTGAGGTATGTAATTGGTAGGTGAAAAATCGATGCTCCTATCGTTGGAAGAGACTAATGTTCGCAATTTTTATCACTTTTTTTTGGTTGATTCGTTAAAAATTGTGGAGTGAGACGATGGAGTGCATTCGATGCGGACAAGAAAATTATTTCTATTTGGCGAGTTCGCATGGAAGAACGTTTACCTCGAAGAAACTAAATCACAGCAACTTGTCGAGGAAGCACTTTAAACTGTACTTTCAAGAGCGTGTCACAAAATTGACTAAAACGACTAAAGGTTCTCTCGTTTTTTTTTGTCATTTTTTTGTTCTTTTTTTTTCTTTTCGATCTACAAAGACTTATTCTAATCGAGTCTTTAATATAAAACCAGAAGCGCGACTCAACTTTAACTAACACTGTTGTTCGCTTTGCTGCGAATCGGGTCTAACTTTGACAATGAAACGTTTTGCGTCAAACGCTTTCGCTTGCAAACGCACGGTTAACAACATCAACAGCAACAACACATAATAGTTTCAACATGGATATACATATCTTTATACCTATTTATGTACAATTCAAATACAGTCGTACCGTTGATAAATAGCATTTAAAATTCATTGGCAGAAGTTACGAAATTTCAGCGATTGAAAATTTCAGCAATGGAAGTCCGTTCGTTTACAATGTGATGTGAAACTTTTCATTTTGGTATTATTACTGTGGAAGCCGGAGAAAATGGAAGAAAGCTCGTTCACGTTTGAATATAATCGCTGACTTTTCAATTCATTGCTAAAAATGTTCGTGCAATTACAATTTCTCGCATTGGCTTAAAATTATTGTTGCTATTGTTATCATTATTATGATCTGTATTATTGTTTATTTTCCCATTACATTGATTTATTGTACGCGGTGAAACATTATGAATGCAACAGCTGAACTTATTGGTAAATGTTTATTAAAAATACTGCACACAACCTTGATCAGTTAAATGAAATCAAATCGCACATTCCTGATGTATTTTGTACGATTATTCATTGCCACGGTTCCTATATTTGTTTGTTTTTTTTACGATTTATTAAATATTATTAATCAGTACAGGAGCTTCTGCTTTCATCTTGTAAATTATTTGAACGGTATAATGAAATCAACATTCTGTAGCTTTAAAATTTGTATTAAAATATAACAAGTATAAACTGTTAATAAGTTAAACTGTATATGTAAGTTTGTTTCAACATTATTTTATTAGTTGATTTGAGATAGGTTTATGGGTAATTATAGTCTGATGTATGCGTACAAAATTTAACGTACGGCATGAAACAAACATCGTTATTTGTGATGTTACAATTAAAATCAATACGATATCAGTTTGTACGTTGAGTTGAAGATGATTTGAGCGTGAACGGTGAATACATTTATACAAGTGAACAACCATCGTAAATATTTTCTGAGTACTTATTAGTGTGACTCAATAAGTTTAACGTAATAGTTGAGACGAGCTGTAAGCTCGTCAACTTGTATCACTTTTGTAATAGTGATGATTACATACTCAATCAACATTTGCTGTGTCACTAATACAATTGTTAAAATTTTTTTATATTCAGTCTTCCAATTAAATTCACGTGAACATGACACACGGAACGTGGAAAATAACGAGCGATAAAATACAATAAAAGTTTTTTGTAATGTTCAATCTTTAATTAATAATATAAAATAAAGTTTGCATTGAGTATAAATCATAAACAATTTTAATTGGTTCCGCTGAATAAACAGGTGCAACGAAATTAATTCAATCGCAAAGTGGGAATTAAAAAAAGAAAATTGATTGGTGAATAGTCTTTCGTTGTCAAAATAATGCTCGAGCCCATTAGCCCCTGAGCTGTGGACTGTAAAGTAATTTTTACGACAAATATAAAATATCGATCAAAACTCAACGCTTTGTACAAAAATAAATTCGATACCCTTTATATCCGAAAACAATGGAAAAGAAAACCGCGAGATATTTTTCGAAGTTTGTGAAAAAGTAAAGATACTATGCCACAAATCAATCAGGAAAAAAATTCAAATGCAACGTTTTTAGCAACACAACATATAAAATACGGGAATTCAATTTACATCAACCTGTCTTATTTACACTTTACCAAACTTTTGGTAAAAACTTTGTGTCTGTTTAGAATTGTGATATACAAATAAAGCGAATACGCTCCGAAATACGTCCATTCCGTTAAAGTTTATTTAAATTGAATTCCAGTAATTCTTAAAAATTAAAATTATGAGAAATTGCATAAATCATGATTGGGTGTAAAAAAAATAAATAATAATTTTTTCAACAAGGGAAATCACTTTCGTTGAATGTTCATTCAATTCAATCAGCCATTCTAATGTAAAGAACATTAAAGTCTACGCAGTGAAATTATAAGACATTTTCTCCACCCTCTGCCTGATCCTCATACCCTTATACACGACCTTATTTTTGGTTTGAGATCCATTAATATCACAACGTGTGTCTATCGTAGTCACAGAAAGAAGAACGATGCTCGAAACTAGATTGAAATTCTACTAATGTTCCAACCTGTACGAAAAATAAATTTTGGTTTTAAAACATTTTACAGAGTGAAGATATAAATTGTCGACAATCAATTTACGGATCATACGATTCAAATTCAATAACTTTTTGATTACAAATATTGATATGCTTGTTTCGTTCGAGTTTGTTCATTTTATGTTTTAAAAAAGTTCAATTAGTTAACAATTACAAACTGATATTTATATTTAATCCCGGAAACAAAATATCATGATTATACTGTACAAGTTGTGTAATTAAAAAATAAAACTATATAAACCCACCGAGATTGAGTTAGTAGATTCATTTTTCGGTTTTTTATTATAATTGGAAAAATGCTTTTTTTACTCATGGTTAGATTTCTGTTAATATTTTCTTATTTGTGATAAAATTAATTGTATCCTACATGGACATGGTGCAAAATGTTGAATTTATGCTTGTACGAAACGAACATTTTCAGTCTAAAAAAATCATTTACAGTTTAAAATCAAAAATAAAAATAGCTAGTAAACGAGTCATCGCTTCTTTGGACACAACATTACACTTTCAACATGTGCGACACAAGCGGGAATCTCGAGTGGATCGAGAATTCAGAAGACAAAATTCAGTGGAGTCTATCACACACAAAAGAACGCGAACGTACGAAGGCCGTGGCGGATATTACCAAAGCGATCGATATTTACACAATCTTGTATATTCATACACGGACGTACAATGTAAGGTGCTTTACTATCAGAAATAACAAGAGAAATGTTGACGCCCAACATTTTTGATTGTCTTCTCGGTAGGGTCCGTCGACCTGCTATCTGTCCATTAATATTAATTTGTCTTTAATTTGGTTGCTCTTATGATAATCTATTTATATGCCCATTCATCATCGTCACACGTTAACTACAATTTCGACTGAACAAATTTACCGAAGCTGCTCGAAATTCCCCTCTAGGCCAACGTGAGATTCGCGTATAAGAAATGAGGATACAAAATCGAGACTCGATGAGAAAAAGAGCCTAAATTATGTCTTATGTATATAACAACAAGGTCAACAGTTACAGCTTAAAAAGATTACACGTATTTGGAATCGCGTAGCGAAGACATACAGTGTTTTGCCTCGTCTCTCAATCTTTCTCTTTCATTTCAAAGAAATTTCTTTATCTGTACAATTCATCGTTCATTTTATTATTTAGTTTGTAAGTTTAATACTGCGAGGAGGAGTTCATTTCTGCGAGTCGAAAAGAATGTCGGCAGGAACCCGGTTCTGCCCGAGCTCGATTCGCTCGTTTTGCGCCCCAGGACTGATTAGTCCGGGCCGCTGTTTATCTGGTCACACGAATTTGCATTTGCGAGACGTGGACTCTCGGGATGGAAGCAAAAGTGTTTCCGTGCAGCAACACGCAAAACATTTCCATCATGGATAAGTTCAACAAATTAGTACTCTTGTTGTTTCTTTCAGTACCCGTCGTCATTGATTGTTTCAGGAAGATCGGCTCCTGTTGGTGACGATAAATGCATCTCCTCGGTATCGTATTTGCTGTACCGAGCAGTGAAATCCAATTGTAACTTATTTTTTACCTAAAAACAAGACAGAACGCGTGTCAATATGTACAAGCATAAAATGAAACTGTATACAAACACAAAGATGGTTCAATTGTACAACTTTATTGAATTTTCTTTTCCTACCGAAACGACCGACAGTTTGATTTCACGTACGATTAAACCAATCAACCGCGTTTACAAAACTTTTATACCTTTTGCTTTTCCTCTTCCAGCTTCTGTCTCACTTCTTCGTGCTGCCTCTCAAGATCCATCTTCTTCTTCTCGTAGACCTGTGTGATTTTTGTACACTCATTGACGCCTTTTTGCACTGTGTTCTTATCGACTTCTCGCTTGATCCGATCCAATTCTGCTTTATCTTTGTGCTCTTTCGCCAATTTCTTGATCTGAAAAATATCCCCCGATACTCTGTCAATAGATTGCAAAGTCATTCAAAGTCATAAGAAATTTGAAAAAAAAGAAGAAAAGAGGGCTGATTCGGTTGCCGCCACACAGCCTGGCAAACGTACTTCACCGTGTCGCCTCGTCTGCAATTTCCGCTTAACGTCTGCAGTCTCTCGTTCGAAAATGCCTTTGAGCGTTTTCAGCTGGTGCCGCTGCGATGACTTCATCACTTTCTCCAACATAGCAAATATGCTGTCGTTGTACTTTTCCTGTAGCTCACGCTCCTGTTGGGCGTGCTCTTTGCTAACCTTTGCAAGCAACCGCTCACTTTGACTCCTCGGCAGGCCTTTTGGAATCGAATCCGCTGCCTCACAACTGTCCACTTCTGAACTTTCCGGTGCCTCGACTGGCAGACTGGAAGATTTAGTACATTTATAAAAGAAATAGCCTGATCTAATAAAACAAAATAGAAATAAAATTCAATTAATTCAAGCAAATTGAAAAGAAACAACAATAATACAAGTTTTAGAAAAAAAAATGAAAAAGATTGTAAATTGTAAAATTGTTAGATTAAACTCTTAAAAGAAATGTACTAACAGATTTTTGGTGGACAATCGTTTCGACAAATTTGTCAGTGAGAATTTCGTTCGATGCTTCTCGCCGTCCATTGAGCCTTTTTGTGACTGCAGTCTCATTTTCTCCTTGAATTAAATGGAAAGACAAGATTAGTCTTCAAAAGATCTATTAGAATCATTTCAAATTGTCAAGCAAGTGTCTCAATACCTTTTCGTGCTTCTTTCTCAAAGCTTCCAACTTTTTTTCCATTTCCAGTTTCTTTTCCCTTACAACTTTATTTTCCATTAACTTTTCCAATGACTCGGCTACTAGTTCATCGCTCACTATTAAAGTAAAAAAATATAAATCAAGTTGTTTTTTTAACATTTCAAAATGGTTTTTGACAAACATAATTGAAAAATGAACAAAATAAAAATAACTATTTCAAATACACACAACTGTATTCGCTCGTGCTTGTATTGACTGGGCTTTTATTTGTAGATGCATCGATGGAAGAAGTAGCCGGCGTGGAGATCCCGTCGTCGAACTCCGCTGACTCTGTTGAATTCAAAGCACTTATTGACGGTCTGCCTTGTGATGGACTGCCCGAACTTGGCGCCTTAACAAACGTTTCCACTATCGATTGCATCTTTTTCTCTTTCTGAGACTCATCCTAAAAAAAAAGACTATCAGACTGTTGTTCTAAATGCGAAGCTGATAAATAAAGCAAGTCTTCGAAAACAAGTTCACAAGTTTTTATGAAAAACTTACGCTTGGTTTAGAAGTACTCGTCGCTGCTGCGAGATTAACACTTTCTTTAATCTAGAATTATTAGTAAAGTGTCAACATTTCATCAAATTTAAACACCATTAAAATAAAAAAAAAACAAACAAACAAACAGAAAAAACTTGAAGCGGAAAAAACGAAATAAAACAAAAAAATATACATTCAGAATAAAAAAAGCTGATAAAATGTTATTCGTTTTACACGTGCTATTAGGGACAAAAAGCTTACGATGAAACGTTCACCGCAAAGTGGTGTGCATTAGACAGATAATTTTTGTTAATTACCTCAATGTCTGTTTCTGATGGCACCTCCATTTCGTCAGTGAGCACGGACAATTGCATCCCTCTCTTTTCCAGGTTGGTCTGATATTCAATAGGATTAGCCAGCGCCTCCGCTAATTCACTCAAACCATCGGGTACATAGTCCTTAACTATCACGTGCAGGAATAAACTTGCCAGAGGAAGTGGCTGGCCACATTCAGTACGCAGAGCTACGTGTCGGTATCCTGGACAGAGACCTACCACGGGTAATACTCGGTGACCTATTAAACGACCAGACTCTTCGTACGCCGCTATCCGTATTGAAGCCAGTTCAGGAAGAACAACCTATGAAGTTATTCAACAATTTAATAAACATGTTGAAGATTAAAGCTATTTAAAACAACCAACGATTTCGATACATTACTTTTTTGAACACAAATGGTTCCTCATCATAGATCGGATTGATTCCATTATTAGGTACGATTTTTGTGCGATACTTCTTTCGCACGGTATCGGCAGGGAGACCGTACATGTCGACTTCAATGTACGTGCCGATTCTTTTGTCAGTCAAAAATTGAGCGGATATCACGTGAATGTGTACGGTCCCTGCGATTATACCGTCGACTGTGGACTCTGCGAATGGATCCAGCCGACGGTCTTTCCGTCTCATGAACTCTGGCTTGAGTAGGTATCCACTACGTTTGTTGTACTCAAAGATGCCCAAGTTAAGTTGCATGGCGAGATCTAAAAATAAAATTAGAGCTGAATTAGTGTTGAATTAAAAGTTGATTGATTCATATATTATCAATAAATTAGTTATAGTTCAGATAAATTTTAAAACAGTTTCTGAATCGTGGCTAGAAAAATTTAATTCTTTCACTAATATCAATTGAAATGATCAAAATGATAGAGTTCATCTATCTTAACTAGTTATTATTTAATGAACAATACTGTCAAATACCAAGCGTTTGATAATTGAGAGCAACCAATTGGCATCCGGCATTCCAAAAGACCTGCGGCATGAAGTTGCTCGAATCAAAACGCGTGCCAGCAGGATAAACCCGTGACAATTGGTGTTTATTGTAATTCACGAATTCGATCGGCTTCTCTTTCAGCAGGGTTGTCGCTTGCTTCTCATCAAATGATGACATTTCATATTTCCTGTTCTTTTCTGCAAACACAAATTTCATTTCACAAATCAAAAATCAATGATTCGAATATTAAGTTGCACTCTATATTGATACATCGGAAGAAAGAAAAGAAAAAGTTTGTTCAATAAATAAAAAGTTACCCTCAGCACTCTTAAAGCTGTTGAAATGCACAGGCTGTATGTAATTGACGAGAGCCGAAATTTCCGCGCCTGCCTCCGTTTCCTTCGTGGAAGACACTTTGTCCGGCGCGTGAACCTTCTCGCCCAATCGCAATTTAATATCCTCAGCATTCGATTCTTCTTCTTCCGTGCTCGATTCCTCTTCCTCGTCTAAAATAACGGACAATGAGAACAAAATATTTATCGCAATCTAAACTCGCTTTGCTTTTAAATAACATTTAACCCACTTTGCAACCCATTTTACAGCATTTTCAACAACATTTTTATATTATCAAATTTTTATTGTTAAATCATGTTCAGGCAAAAATAGGTTAAATAAAAATTGACCCAATTTAACAAATGAAAAAATATGTAAAACAAGACATTTTAATTAATAAATGAATATAGCTATATCTAATATAAGAATCTTTTGGATTTAAGCTCGAAGCCAATTTGCGTATTTCGCTAAGTCTCTTAACAAATACCTTCTTCTTCCTGAGTGCTGTCTTTGCTTCCCTGACGCTGCTGAAGCATCGGCGCGTGACAAACGTCTCCGTTTCCGATTTGAATGTCGCTTCCGTTGCCAACGGAATCGACGGAGTCATTCTGCGGAATGACGTCAGGTACTGGGCCGTTCTCTCCTTCCGTCGATTGATTCAACACGCCATTGTTCTCACCCTCCGTTTGATCCTCTTTGGTATCCTGCGCCTGTATCTGTGCTTTCTTATGCTGCTTTTTGTGGTGATGATGATGATGTTTTTTTTTATTCTTAATCAAAATCTTTCGCTTTAAAAGCGAGGGTGGTGGGAGTTCTTGGCCAGGTTCCAACTAAAAAATACATTTTCTGTTAGTCAAATTAAATTTACAATGTAGATAAAAAAAAAAAGAAAATATATTGACAACTTGTACAAAATATTTTAGAAATAAAGAAACCTTGTGCGATTCAAGTGGAGAATCCAAGAGCATGTCACCAAAGTACTCTCGACAATACTGGGCGATTTTGGCCTGTTGCGATGAGTTGCAGTGGTTTTCAAAGCTGAGTATCACTGGATATTCGGACGTTTTGAAGGCACTCTCAGCTATCGCCTCTATTACATCGCGTGCATAAATTTCTGGCACGAATGTGTACCTAGTGGAGAACAATGCACACGCATTATTAGATGTCACTTGATTAGCACACATATTTTAGCTTGAACGCGATTGCGTGCTGGGCTTGGAGTGTTGGAGGAAATTACCCATGAACGATGACAGGCTCGTCAAATTTGCCATTCCAGAAATCAAGCTCCACGCATCTGCAGCCTGCTAGTAAACATTGCCTGTATATCTCGACTGAACTCTTGCCTGTCAGTTGGTGGCCTAGAAACATTTTTAATACAATTTAATTGATATGCAAATAAACATTCTTTTTTATTTCAACTGACAAAATGAATTTCAAATGATGAATAATGATTCAAATGAGTACATAGCAATTCCAATTATCTTTCAGTTAATAAAGTCGGTCTCCTGTGAACCGCAATTTAATTTCTTGCAAACTGTCATCTTTAATTACATCTCAACGTGATCAATTGTTTTCGTGTAAGCAACAATGTTAAAGTATAATTAATTGACAATTATCATAGTGTTATCTCGAAGTTGATCCATGAAAAGCAAGTACAAATGACAGGCGCAACTTGAGACCCAGTGGCAAGGGGAACTTTACAAGGGAAAACTGTTCATACTCGAGTTTGAATGAAAAATTATATGCTGATGTTCCGTTGGATTTCAATTTGAAAATTTAAAATTGAGGAGAAGCCAGAACTTTTTTAAACAAACTATTTATTTTTGAATATAAAATGATTGCTTTAAACAAAAAAAGTATATAGCAATTTTTAACAATTTTCAACTAATTTTGTTTTCTCCATTTACATACGTGAATTAAATTGTTTCATTCACTGGGAATAGAAAAACAAAAAATAGGTCATGCAGAATTAATATTTAATTTTCACTTGACTTTTAATTAGCTCAAAAGAACGAAAAAATAATATATAGAAATAAAATAATTCGTTTATTAATTATTCAATAGCGGAATAGAAATGAAACATTGCATGGACATTTTACATCAAGTACGAAAAATTAATTGTCCCTGTTGGGGATATGAGATTATGCAAGTTTTAAAAAATTGCAGCTACCTGTTAAATAAGTATTGTGACTAGAATTGATGAAATAGTGTGCTAGTGACTGTTCCATGTCATCACAAAGTTCAAATTTTGAGACAGCGACGATCGGATTGTCGCGGCTCATGAGGTACCGCAAAAAGCCGTCAAAACTGAGTTGTCCTTTGGCCGCGTTCGTTTTGTTCGGCTCGTATTGATTAATAATTTCAAGCGCCTGGGCGGTGTTCGCATAAGGGTGTAAAATTTCATTCAATCTTGGATCCCTCTGGGTCTTGTTGAGAAAATCAACGAGCTGCGCTGCGGACATGAGCTTGCGCTTGCTCGTATTTCCCACGAAACTCTCGAACACCTTCTCAACGTCCGTGCGTTGGGTCAATGATTTGTAGAAGTTGAAAAAATCCTCAAATTGAAATTTCGACAATGATATTGAATCGTTCTGCAAAAAAAAACCAAACGAAAACTATCAATACCATTTAATATAAATTCTCTGCTATTAGTTAACAACTTTTTAATTTACTCTACGGACTTTTTCATCAACCGATATTAATATCAGATTTCTTATTGCGTGAAAAGCGCAGAAACGAAATCAAAGAAAAAATCTATGAAGCATGAAGCATGAATGGAAAAAAAAACGGAGTGACAGAAAAAGTTGTTTGATGGGTTGCAATTTATTAAGAGTTCACCTGCTCTTGCGCGACGCGATGAAAAATTTATTTTTGCGACGAAACCGCCTGCTTTCCCAGCGAGGCCATTTGTCAACGGCGCCCCTGTCTTTTGTCATGTTTTCATAAATAACACAGATGTTAATGTATTGGCGCACACGCGTGTTTATATAAAATAAACGTTAAATTATTATATGGCAATCTCGAAAAACCACTTTACGTGCAAAATAAAATGAGTCGAAGCTCGCGCGCCCGTCCTTTTTGTCAGACGAGTATTGATTAAAATTGGTTTGAGTAATAAATTTTATAAAAATTCAATGCAGAGTAGATTTCGCGGGTCCCATCGATTAATTTCGCTACTCAGACTTCCATTTAGAAAATGTTCTCTTTTTTTGTAAAATAAAATAAACGGACTATGCCTTTGATGTCGAAAAGTCAATTTTATTGCAATTTTAAATCTTGGGTTATACTTTAACTAGATGGTAAAGAATTCCTTACTCCGATATATATAAGAAATACAGAAGAGAATAAAGAGTATTTTCGTTTCAATTTACCTCATTCATAATTTAATTTTTCCACAGTCTACAACACAAATTTTATTTAATTTATGAAAAAAAAACTAATCCATTGTTAATGGATTTGCCCTCAAGATACATTTTATTTGCACTCTGGGATACAATTCTTGTCCGACCGTACCTCGTAAATATTGTACTCATAAAAGTTTATTTGGAACATTTTCCATCGCAACCAAATTGTAATATAAATTTACAATTCTTATGACTTTTCATATGAAAATAACATTTGCGATATCGAAATTTTTTGTAGAGAACATCCGACTTGATACTTGTTCGTTGACTTTTATTCAGATGATGATCTGCGTGCAATACATTATATTCCAGATGAAAAAAGTTCAAAATCGGTAATCTTAAGAGAGAAAAATTATGTTATCAAATGGTGTAACTAATTTTGGCTGCGGGTCGTCGCCTCGCATAAGCCGTTTGATTAAACAAGATAATACGAAACTCTGATACTCGAACACATTAGTCCTCTATAAGTATTAATAGCAGACATTAATCACGCAACAAAATAAAATTGATACGGATGGACGGTCGATTGAATAAATCACCCCGCACTCAGGTTTCCTGTAATGGCTTTATTTTTTCTCTCTCGTTCGACGCACGCGACACGTCGTTGACTTCGACTGGAAAAAATACTTCACCTTTCCGGATGGTAAGCCAGAAATATCGAGAGCCTTTTCCACACGTTTTCTGTCGTCCTTGCTCTGGGCGAACATCTTTATTATACTGAAAGACAAAACAGATTACATAATTACTTATTTTCTACGCTCTAGCATCATCTTGATTTCAATTTTATTCGGATAAACAAATTATAATTAAAAAATTAAGATTACATACGAAGGTTGAACAATTTTTTTAAATAAACAAATACAAAAAAGATTTTAAATAAGAATTGCATATGATGAATAAAAAAAAGTGGCGTATTACTTTTTAACTGCAATCTTGTCTTGTTTATCAGTCGTCAGTGTAAGTCGGGTATGGGCTTTTTGTAAGAACATCGTCGTGCTGGTGTTGAGCTGGGTAAGATTGTACGCCAGTTGCAGGAGCTCGTTCGTCCATTGTCGTGCTATCTCGGCGCGGGTCGTGCAAAAGTTGATGAACGTCGTGTTTACAAAGTCAGACCCGTAACAAATCGTCACCGTCTTGTCCTCCAGCGAATCCTGCGATCCCATCGTTACACATGATTTTAGCTTTGGATCCTGAAACCAAAAGCAATTTAACATAAAATTATGTTCTTTAAAAAATTGTGTAAAATTTTATTTACACAATATATCCTTAAATTACCAATGTGAAGAGTATATATTTTGCCATATATTTCAACATAAATTGATAAAGTAAGTATAGAAATGACAGAAACACTGCTATTATATAATATACAATTGATCATTTTTGTTTTAGTTTTTATTTATGAAGGTGTTATTCAATTTGCGATGACGTTTGTCTTCAACGGAGATAACTTTATATAAATCATCATATCCCTTAAACCAACGTTTGAATCACAACATTTGAATCAATCACCATATTCGCTGAAGACCTTAGGGTAATTTCAACAAAGACAGTTCCGTGAGTCTACACACTTGATATCTGCATTATGCAACCGCAATAGCTGACGAGTTTCTCAGCGTGATCCTTCTCAGCACTGTGTGTAAAGGAGTTTTCATGCATGAAACTGTCGCCCTATATATTCGACGAAATAATTCTTGATCTTGATTAAATTACCCAAATCTAAATAACATCAGTTTATTATAACTTGATGAACTTCGATGCTTCATTTAATTTAATTTAATTTTTAAATAAATGATTCGTTTTTTTATATGCGCATTAAAACATGTGTGAATGCATTTTCAGCAGTCGACGCGTATCTGAAATTAAATATTTTAATTTAAAACTGGAGGTGAAAATTAGAATATGGAAGATTTTGACAAACTGTAAAAAAGTGAAAGAGTTAGGGGCTTAAAATCAATTTGTGTTTATTAATTTAATTTAATTAGATGATGATAGTTTGTAAATAAGTTTTTCATGTTGGTAGCAAAAAAAAGGAGACATTTATTAGCGTAATGTTTCATCGACAATTTTTTAATACAGTGATGAAACGCAGTCGTAAAATCATTGTAAAAAGATTTTATGCTTCATTTCTTGATATAAAAGTTATGGCATTCTAAGAAGCCATTATAAGGGCCATTTCTGATATCTATCTGTATCTCAGCTTTTCTTCAACTTTAATTCAATATATTTTTCAATCAAAGATCATTTCTCAATTAAAGTTAATGTAAAAAAGTATTATTTAATCTAAGGTGAATGCGTAGATAAATTCAGAAATAAATACATCATTCGTGCATCAAATGTTAATTTTTTCACATCTCATTTGTGTCACGTAGCAACGTTCTCCGCAAGTTGGGTCGTATATCATTCTGCCAAAAGTCACCTCCTGGACATACCGCTCTTCTTGACCAAAATTAATTATTACCATCCTCGGAACCAAGATTTTCAATTAACCCATGGTCACAAACAAGAGCAGATAAAGTTGTCAAATGTGAGGTTGAAAGAAGCCTTCTTATTTATTTGATTAATTTTATCAAAACAATTTTGTTTTAATTTTTTTGATTTCATTTTTTTATATAATTCCACTTTCAATGTAAATTTCAAATTGTAAAGATTGTACAATTATATACTATGCAAGAAAAATGAAAAAGATGAAAATTGATAAACATGTTCTAGAAAAAGTCAGTGAAAATTGAATGTCTAGGAAAAGGAAGGTAACATTTTGCGAGATTTAAAAGTGATCGATAGGGGTGCGAACAAATGAAAAGGTTCCAATAATTTACGACGCTCGGTTTTATCGGCGTTCCGTTCCCTCATAATTTATTCAAACACACAAATTTATCGCACCCGTGCAGTCAAATTAGGATGCCTGCGAGTTGTATAATGTTGTTATTAAAATGGAACAACAATAAACACGTAATAATTCAACCAATCCCCTCGTTTTTCATTTGTCTCGTGAAAATTATCTTTTATTTTTCTACGAATATAACCGCGAATCACGATATCTAGGACAGGTGTAGAAAGAAGAGATTTTAACGGTCGGATTTTATCACACTTTCGCACGGTCACGAATGTCACCATCCTTAAGCGAATTAATTGCACGATTTATAAATCCTGGAAGCAGTGCAAATCATGAATGATTTTCATATTTGAAATTGTAATCGATAATCGTGATAAATGGAAACGGTGTCTGGCAAGGAAAATGAATATTCCACGCCTGTACATTTTATGATTTTTAAAGACCAATGCAAATCATGGATAATAATTTTGCTCGTAGAAATTTCATCGGGAAAAGGATTATTAATTATTTTGGAATTATTTGCAGTGTACCATCATTACATGGAGTGTAATTAAGTCAAGGTTATTACAATTGAACAAGAATGTAAATCGAAATATTATATAACAATGTTTTTTTTTTTTAATTAAAACTAACATATCGATCGCTCGTGTGGTAATTTTTTCCCCCTTCGTATCTTATTTTTTTTCTGAGTTTGTCTTGAAAAACTATACATCACATAATATATGGAAGTTCCCTATGGAATATTTTTGCAAAATCGATAAACAGGTTCATCAATGCGTACATAAAAATATCGTAGAATAAAAATTACGATTAAATTCCTTTCAGCCAATAAGGAAAATAATAAATGTCATTCAGTTTTGGTTAATTATGATATAAAAATTCGCAACGATCTTTAATCATTTGTGATTTTAGTTGCTTTAAAAATACCATAAAAAATGATTCAATAATTGTTATTAATCACCTTTTTAATCACTATCGATTATTCATTATAATAATGAACATGCATTTGCAAACACATGATCTCGATTTAAATTCAACATTAATAGTTCAATAGAATGTTAAATTCCATCCCTTTCTCTCCACCCTGATTCCCCTAACTTTTTGTAGCTTTTATAATCCAAAGACGGAATAAACCCATGGGAAATTCGAACTCAGGTAATTGCAAGTTATATAAATTCAACAAAGTGTGCGGAATTAAACTGAGAGTTATTGATTAACTCAGTGGAATTTGACGTGTTTCGTATTTAAAAAAAAAAGATGTTCGTCGGTCTTTTGTATAATACTGTCTGTTTTTCTTTCGGTTTTCCTGTACATGATGCAAGATTGACTTGTATTCAATAAATCGAGCCGAAAGATAATGAAAGACCTCAAAATCATAAGCCACGTGAGATGGCTTATAGAGACGCTGCTTTCAATTGGCTAACTTTGAGATCGCCACCGTCGCAAAATCAGAAGGCAACGAAAAAATTACTCCTTCGCATAAAAGAACTGACGAGTCGAATTCTCTTGTGCGAAAATTTTCCCAACTTACGTCAGCCCTTTGAATAATATAATAACTTAGCTCCTCTATAGAGGCGGTCCTCCTTCCACCACACTAATCTTTTTGTGCTGTCTTTTGCACTGGGCGGTCCTTACCCGATCGAGGGTTGGAAAATATTTATCCAACATGATTCATTACTTTAATACGTAATATGCATTAAAAGCCGTCAACCTTGAACAATGATAACCCAAGTTGCGATCCAAACAACGACGAATAAAAATGATGTAGTCGATTAAAAAAAAAAAAAGAAAAAAAAACGGCTCGACACAATGAATAACAAGTATCCCATATAAATTCAGCATCGATCACGTCATTTGACGGCGCTGCAAAATTTGTGACAACCACTTGGGCTCGGGAAAAAAGTCGCAACACCCAAAAGCTCTAATTTCAAGCTTGAATAACGACGCGATTGATTTTCAATTGGTATAACTGAATATTGGCAATTAAATCTGGGAATTGTCCAATGTGATGCATTGTTACAAATTTTGTAGAAATCAAATTCTGTTGTTTTATATTTTTGACGTGACAACGTCTGATAAATTGGTGGAAGGCATGCTGAACCTCAAAAACAACATTACATTAAATTTCATTCACTCATTTCATTAATTAATTGCACCAGAACCAATTTAGAACTAGTTTAGTATAGGTTCTGGTTTCATTCTGTTCCTAAAAAAAACGTTTATACTGAATATTATTTCGGTTTAGTTCTGTAAAATGAATCGGTTTTTAATAATTAACGGTTCTGAATATAAAATTGCAAATGATGAATGTTTTAATTATTCCAAAATTAACTGTCTTGAAACCGTCTTTCGTTTAAATTGACTTGCGACGTACTATTGTACTTTGTTATATACATATCGCGTAACACAGACTGGATATGCCTAGTTCAGCGATCATTTCAAGAATTGAGTCTGTGCAGACGCTGTCACGCTCAAATCTGGCCCGCATCGTAGTTCTACACAAATTTGTTTTTGACATTAAATTTTTATATAATTGTAATTTTGTATTGTTTTACTAAAATGTTCATACACACAGTAACCGTAAATTTAATAAACTTACACAAATAATTGTCAAGTTAAGTTATCTGAAAAAAATTTTAATATAAAAAAACGTAATTTGATGAAATCTATTTTGTTTGTTTCGTTTTTATGTTATAAAAATCTTTTCGTTCGACTCACAGCCTTGGACAGAGTTTCAACCCCAAATGTAATTCATTACCCTTGAGAGTTAACTTGAATGAGCAGCCTTCGCTGGTCATGGAAAATGAATCGCGTCACGAATACGCCTTTCGCCGTTACAAACTCGATGAAATGTAGGGTAATCGAACAATAGTCACTCTCCTTTCAATAATTATCAGTTGCCCTCATAATGTGGTGTGTTAAAATAAGTAGAGATGATCCACGTCGACAGTATAAACAAACGCTTTATTTGCCCAATCTATATATTCTTCCCTGCAATTCTTCGTTAATAATCTGTAACTAAAGTCAGACATACGTGTCAAAATAAAAAATGATTACAGTTTGGCTCAAAAGTTTTCTGGAACGACCTTATTGTACCCGCCTGAGGAGTTGGTACAAATAAATATATGAAACGTTTAGTACTTTTCCGATGATAAATTCGGTTTGGTTAGTCCGTTGTATACCCATAATACTGAAACTGAGGTATAATAGTTGAAATGAGGGGACAACATTTTCCCTTTTGAAAATTGAATTTATCTGTATTACAAACAGACCTCAAAAGTTTCGTCATTCTTCCATGAATAATAAACCCTTAATACACCAAACCTCAAAATTTGCCGAATTAAATATGAATTCAATACCAAGAACATTTATGACTTAGAATAAACATTTAACATACAAAATGAATATTTAATAAAAGATACAATCGATAATTTGAAACCTTATGAGTATAATTATTATAGAGCAAAATTAATACATTTTCGGTTTAAAAGTTTATTCATAATAATATGAAAACATTCAATAAAACCATTATTAAAGATTCTAAACATTTTTTAGTAGAAAATCCCATTTTATCAACAGATTCTGAAAAAATATCGGTTAAAGAAACTAATAGGTCTATCAGATCTATTTAGTGTAAAAAGGGTTAACTTTTAAAATAAATAAATTTATAAATAAATTTATAAATAAAAACTAAATTATAAATAAATGTATCAATTGCTATGTATAGGAATGGCAATAATATTCATAAATATTTATGTTCATTTTATTATATCAATGATTTGCTGAATCGACCAATGTGGTTTTCATTAGTGGTTTTCGTTTCATTGCATATTCGATGCTTTTACAATAAATGAACGATCTACAAATTTTGTTTTCAGTGTCTAACTGGTCAGTAGAAATTGGTCAATTTTATCTTCTCGAATTTTTGATTGTATTATTTAACGAATAAAATAAAACTATTTTGGCGAGTCAAAATAAAATATAATTTTGGAAAAGGTTTAATTAATAAATTATATCAAAACAATATAAATTGAAAATTCGCGACTCTACTTAATTTAACGAGTTAATCTATTGACCGCAGATTCAGGCATGTGTATATACCGGATAAAAGGAGAAAGGTATTTTAATAAACACACAAATTTGCTTATAAAACTGTTGAGGAACTTCGAAGGTAACTCTGTTATTTATTAAAACTTAAAAAAATGGTACGTTAGAGATTAAAAATGACAACTGTATCAGAAAAGAGTATTTAGAGATTAAACTATGATCGACGACAAGACAGTGAATTACTTCTTACTCAGATCCACATTGTGGAGGTAAACTATTAAAGAAAACAATTATCAAATTAAATAAAACTATTAATTAAAGGAAAGGACTATTTGGGGTACGGCAATGCCACATGACGACAGAGCTGATGCATTGCGTATAGCAAGCACAACTTGAATATATAATTTATCTCAAATGAAAATAAAAAACTAAAATTAAGTTAATTTCAAGAATTGGATAAAAGGAAAAAACTGTTCACGTGTAAATCATTCTATGTTCACGTGAATAACGCCAACATTTACATATAAAGTAAATCAAAAATAAATTATAAATCAAATAAATTAATTACTTTATACGCGTTTAACGAATTTATAATAAAAACTTTTAATTTTGTTTTGAAAGTTAATTTTCAATGTGAGTATATACTCATCTTAATCATATTAGTTCTAATTCATGAACAACTTTCTATTATAACTAATTATATTATCGTATATTAAAGTGTTTTTTTTGTTCTAATCACCAAAAAGTTTCATGTTTGTTTAATTAACTTGATCGTCTTTCGCTAAGTTATATTATTCAAGATGGATTTGGTTTTATGATAAAAGTGTATGCGAAGTTAGTTTTTACTGTTTGTTCAAGTTGTGTAGTTGTAATAAATTTTGTAAACGGTGAAATTTTCAAGTCAACGACTGACGTTGGGTTTGTATATTAATCATTGAAGGACTAAGAAAATTAATATAACAAACAACTTTGCCGTACACTTATGTATTTTATTAAAACAATAATCTGTAAAATATTGACTGTTCGAGACAGTAAAAATTTGCAAATAAATTATCCTACTATTTTTAATTTTTTTTAATCTACATATGAGTTTTCAAATTCTTTAAAAAGTTTTATCTTCGCACATTCAGTAGTTGCACTGAAAATGTTTTTAACCGCACCTTGTTGAAATCGTTTAGATTAGCGAGTGTCTAATTTAGTTGACTTCTATCATTAACTATGATAACTTGCATAAGAAATTAAACGTTACTTCTGACTAAACTTCTGCAGAACGCAGGATCTGTAGGTCAAGCTTCGGTTAAAGTTTGTTTGAAAGTCGACCGACTGAGGCTTCCGGCGATGAGAATTGTCTGATGAAAAATCCATCTGATGAATCAAAAAAAATATTTTACATTACTCATAAAGCCGATGAAATGATGTTTTACGTGGTTTCAACAAGTTCAAAATTAAAACCATTTCTTAAAATTTCGTTTTGATTACATAAATATTTTGCAAATGGTTCATTTCATTTGCGAAAATGAAAACAATCTACGTAAATGTTTTTGAAATGAAAAAAAAAATCATGAAGATATTGAGATAATGTAAAAAAAAATCTCATCCCTTCTGGGAAAAACAATAACCAAGAAAAAAAATACCACATAATAAATCACACTCGAGAAAAATTGTTACAAGAATGTCAGAACTTCTGACTCTAAAACCTAATAATTTTCAGATGCATACGATGTGCGTTGTTTAAAAAATTTCATAATTCTCTGAAAAATGTCCGACTTGTAATTTCTTTTGTTATTTCGTTAACCGACGTAATTTTCGTTTACCAAGCGTTGCCCAAATGGCATACGCAAGCTTAGCTTGAATTTGTATGCATATTTATAGACACTTGTACGAAATTTGCATTTTCAACTGTTTAGCAAACGAAGCGCAAATTTCACAACCTGAGAAAAATTTTATACGATCATCAGAAAAAAAATAACCTCAGCGTATAATAAACAAGGCAAGATTTAAATTCAGTTGCTTTTTATTGCGTATATCAAAAAAGCCGAGGTGGATATTGTTCGTTGGATTATTTTCCATGAAACAAATTTATTGTAAGTTTGGAGGAAAAAGTGGTTTTCAAGTTAAAAAATTTACCCGTTTTATACTCGGACACTTGTCAAATAAAAAAAAAAAAAAACAGAACTTTTACTGCAGTGAACACAAAGACGTGGCCACTTTTGCCGAGTTCCTTGAAAATTGCCAAGAGAAAAAGCTGTGATAAAATATTGAATGCTTCATATTTGAGCCACTTTTACCCAAGAACAAAAAAAACCTTTGTTTCCGTTTATTTAAGCGCGTATTTTGAAATTTCTGCGACTTACGTGCAACTTGCTCAAGTATACAGCAACAGACTTGTAGAAGAGCATTAGAATAATTTAAAATTCTCTCGTTTTTTTTCTTCGACATCAGTAAAGGCAGGTTTTAAATTTCGCTCACAACACGTACCGCGGGATTTTGTTTGTGAGGTTGCAATAGTAAATAGATAAACTTCGAGAGCAGATTTAACTGCGCTATTAATAAACAGCGTGGTTTAATTAGGCGGTCTTTGAAATATCCGGTAAACTTACACGGAATTCAATCTTGTAAATTGTTTATTCGGCACTAATAGTTGCGAATGGTGTGACGAATCGATTGATGTTAATAATTTGACAAACCGCAAAATTAATATCTTAGCACACTACAAGGACAAGTCCTGGCTTGCCTCCAGAAAGGACCTAAATGGGTTAATGCGGCTTCAGGTACACACTTTGCACTAATTTATATCAATTTTTCTCAGATGAAAATGTATTATTCCAGGACAACTGCGCGAGATTACACCAAGCCATTTGTTATATCGTTCGTGTAATGAAAATTTAAGTACCAGATGCAAAAAAAGATACAGCAATTGATTCAACACTAATAATAAGTTTAACCTTTTCAATAAATCTACAACGCCAGAATAAACAATTTTGTCGTCAAACAAATAATTGAACCATTCTTTTTCAAGAACTCGTTTCAACAATTCATAAGTACAACCTTTTTGATTTTTTTTTTTTTTTCAGATTAACATTGTTATAATTTCTTTTTCTGCAAGAAAGGAACAAAAAATAGTCTCATGAGCGGTTTGGAAAGGCTCAAATCTTTCTCATCTCGGTGAGCTGTGTACGATGTTGATTCGATTCCAAATGAATTTTATCAGGACTGAAAAATCGCCGGAGTTGGAAGGTCGACGCTTCAAGCCGATGATAAGATAATGGAAAGTGTGCTAAATTCAAGAACATACAAGCTAACATCCATCAGGTTTCATCGAAATAAGTTATCAGTTGTTCAAGCTGTTCCAAGCTAATCACTATAACCAGTGGTTCAGGAAAAGTAATCGACTTGATCTTGCTCCATAAGTTCATCATAGTGAAAAGTTTTACCTTCGTCAGAAGCTAACAAAAGTTGTGTCATGTGAAAGGGAGCTGGATTTTCTGGAAAATTGTTTTCGTCTATTACAGAGAGATATATTTTTTAAGATGATCCAAATTCATGATCATGTAACTGCAAACGTGCCTTTTTATTACATGTCTGCAGTCAACCAAGGCATTACGTAAACGAGTCCCAAACCATGCATTTAACGAGCACGATCGATAATCGTGAATTTTAGAGGAACGAATCGGCCACAAGAGGGCGACGAATGCAGTTATTTATGAACACGAAAGCATCCTGTTTAACTGCATCCCGCATCCGCCGACGAAAAAATCTGGTGATTTGACAAAAATCGCGACTGATAAAAAGTTGATAAATAAGAGTACTGCTATGCGGACCATTAGTCCAATTTCCTATATGATCACGAATTTAATCCCTGATCTTCTTCATAGATTCGTCTTTTTATCATGACGCAAAATTGCTTAAAAAATTTCGTTAATAGAATTAATTTATAGACAGAAAAATGATATAATTTTTTTGTATTCTTCAGTTTAATTATGATAAGTCTTCATTGTCTTTGCGATAATTCTTTTAAGCCGTAGGTTAAAAAGGGTTGGGCTTTGCCTAAATTAGTTGGCAATCAGTCAAACGTCTTCCGGCACTGAGTAACCATTTGCAAAAAGGGAGAGGTGAATAATTGAGATAAATTTGGAAGATAATGAATCATTTGAGTAAATTTGACTTTGGAACATACAAAAAAATTAACTATCATATTCTCTAATTCATTTGAATTTTCAAACTCCCAAGCAAACATTTATTTACTTTTTTATTCAACCACCAATTAAAAAGTAACCAACTCAAAATGACAAAAATCTTGTAACTCTTAAATCTTTTCAACTTTTTTTTTTTTTTTTGCTAAAGTTCACAGTTTAAGTTAGACTAGTTTTTCTTGTCGTCGAGAAGTTAATATTTGATTTATTTATTTGAATTTTCTTATATCTCTTGTTTTCTGATCAACCTCAAATAAAATAGAATCGATATGTAATACTAAATAACAAAAATCAATTTTAATTTAATAATTCAGCCACTTTGGTTGGACGTCTAGTTAAATATGTAAACGACGGTTCTGCAGGTTTCATTCGGACATCGTATATCGTGATGACACAGCTTATTTTTATTGGGACTCGATGTGGACTTCAACTTTTTGATTACAATTCATTATGTTGTATACACAAAACAATTACCAATACAATAAATAACAACATAATTCAAACAGGGAAGTCGTTTGAAGTTGAATACTATTTTGACAAATTGCCCTTACTCGGTGACCATAGTTACCAGTTCAGCTCCCGTAATTGGGTCAAATTTTGATTACCACCCACGACTTCTAGCCTTGTAATACTCTGTATTGACTTGTAATTACTTCATATGATGAATCAGAAAAAAAACACTTTCGAACGATTGATAATTATTTCTGTTTACTATTTCATCAAACAATCAATGTGCATCATCCAAATATAATATTTTTTCTAACCAATTTAAATTGAACAAAAATATTTAATTATTTTACATCTTCTATCAACATTTTATCAGTTTGTTATAATCAGTTAAAACTATATTATACTTGCAATACAATTTTTTTATTTGATTGATAAATATGTTAACCAAATTTAAAAAAAAAAGAAACAATAAAAATCCCGATTCTTCAATCTCTCAAATAATGCTCGACCGTCAGAATTATAGTATTTATTTAATGTACTCAATAAATTATTCAAAAACTCAACATAAACAAGTGTGTCACTCCAAAATGTTTATCAGACGATTACCCTTGTAACGTTTGTTCTGTACCGTTTCGATGTGAGTGTAGATCGTGATAGTGCAATTCGCCCGGGGTAGTGAGTTTCCGAAATGATTAAAAAGCAGACAAAAGGCGCTGCAACGGCGCAAAGAAAGCAAACAGATGACAATCCGCAACTGGCAAACTAGCTTTCAGGCTTGGGGGATTCATCATCAAAGATTAGCGCTGTAAATAAAGATCGCATGAAAATCCTCATTTAATATAAATACTACACGAAACCTTGAGATATTCGTTATTCTTTTTTTAGGACGAACTGAAAGAGGGACGTCGTCGGTTTCATTAATATTGCATCCTGGCTTGTGAAAATTTGATGATGATCATTGTATAAGAACTAAGTTGACATTTGGCCTAGAAAAGCTGTCCGCGAGTTCACGCTGTTTCAAAGTTGACATTATCCTTATGTCCTATTTATTAACATACGTGACACACATCTTCAGGCGAGGCATCATTTGAGAGTGACTTAGCAAGCATGGAGAGTTAAGAAAAAAGAAATTTGCAACAGCCATTAATTATATACGCGGACATATCTTTTCGATGCTTTTCGCGAGCGATCGCAGTTCAAAGGTGAAAAGTTTCGAAGCCTCGGCTACTCTGTGAAAAGCGGCACAAAAGTTCTCACGTTTTTATCAGACATGTTACTTTGCAAAAAAATTCCTTTATGCTTGCATTTATCTGTGTTTTTCGCCAAAGAAAAGCTTGTCCGAAGATTAGGGCGCGCAATTTTTGTAAGATAGACAAAGTTTGGAAAATAAAATGAAAAAAAAAACACACTGACAGGACGAAGCCATAGACAGGATTTTTTTTTACACGTTGAGGATCAAGACATTAGACTACAACCATTATTTATATTAAAAATAGAATAAAACGATCTTGTTCTACATCAGAGTTATAGAAAAAAATAAAGTAAAGTAAAGTAAAGTAGTAAAGTAAAGCCCGAAATAAAATTGACAAATTGAAAAATTCCATACTCCAATTCCATGTTTCATTCTCCTATAAACCGTGTCAGACGTATTTTTTAATCACAACATTTAGCAGTCAACGTCACTGCGAAAATTTTAGTTACACAAAAAAAACAAATTCTGCATTTTAGTCAACTTATGAGCACATGCGTCATGTTATGGAATTTCAAATTTTTTGTGACAAAAAAAAAATTGTTTTGTTAAGAAAATTCGATGATACAGTTAAAGCCATCATCAAAAGTTTCCGTTTCTTGTTAGTTCAACAATTTTATGCTTTCCCTTGAATATATTCATAGACTTCAGAAATAGTTATGAATTTAGTTATAAATAATTTTTATTTTCAATTTTTGCTTCTACTTAAGTTTGATATCTGTATCCTATAAAACAGGATACCTATAAACTTGAAAGCAACACTGTCATAAAAATGTTCACTTTTATTTTAAATGTATGAAAATGGTTATTTCAAAATGATTAAATTGGTTACAGAATGGGAGCATAAAGTGTTTGTTTGTTCTGCATAAAAGATTTGTCACCTTGGGTATCTTGGCGTATTTTCCAGTCCGGGCGTCTCTTATGATGGCGATGTCTAGGATATCCACTTCGTTGTGTTGATCTATCCAGTGCAAATAGAAACCATACTTGTCGACCTTCAGTGTAACTGGCGTTGCTACCCCGGTATCCTATAAGCAATACAGTCTGTCAGAAAACATACTCCTCCACTATCAGGCAAACGGAAATTTGCAAATCGTAAAAACTCAAAACCTATTATACTACAGAAAAGTGTATTCATGAACTCGAAAATGTTTTCAAGCAGCTACAAAATAGGAGGGAAAAATGAAACTGGGTTTCCGCAGAGAACCAGAAACTTCTCGACGATATGAAAACGTTTTCGCGGGTTTTTAATGCATCCACAATTTGCCTGATCGATATAACAATAAGTGCCAAGTCTAACAGTTGGACATGAAAAATGGTCTGCGACTGAATCGTTCAAACCTTATAATATAACTCATAAAAAGTTTGCGTACAATTTTTTTTCTCGTTTTAAGAAACTCACTTTCAAGATAAAATTCAGTTCAATCTAATTAATCACAATTACTAACATTGTTCATTAACATTTTTTTTGTTTGATTTTTAGATGAAAACTTTTTCTTAAACGTAGAAAATCATCAAAGAAATTTATCTTTTATCCAAAAGTTTGGTTATTGGCTATTATTACACAAGATGAATTTCCTAGATTAAATCTTTTTCAAGGAAATTTAACAGACCGTTCAATAAACGAGATTCCGTATCGCGTACATAAAATGAAAATGTATTCTATGAAAATGTGTTATATGAAAATGAAATTACAACAAATATTTGAAGTGAAAAAGAATTATAGCGGCCACATGATAAAATCCTGATGGCGCATATAAACTGTACATTATTGAATGTGTGAACAAATTTGTCCGAACAAATTTTAATCACCGTTAAGTGTACACATCTGTTGACAAACATCTTACGCAGATTGGATTTTCATTGTTTTAGAGACACATCTCTAGGCTGAGTAAACAGATACGAAAATGAACTTTTTGGGCTTCCAAAATATGTATTGGTTTATATGTATCGTATGCAATCTCACGTACCGCTTGAATCAATACTTCGAACAAATAAACATAACCGTTCAAATGAAAAGCCGGTTTTTTGATTGCAAACATTTTAAGAAATATTCATCAGCGACTAAATTTCGCCAAAAATCTTGATAGTACAAATTGACTTCGTACAAATAATATTTACTCATCGGAATGAACTTACCCTTAGATCGGAATGAACAATTTCCCGCGATGGCAGAGAAAAGTTATTTACTCTAACTAGATCTTTTTCTGAGTGCTACAAAAAATTGAACTCCAAGTACAAAGCGGTCTTGGAAGAAGAAGAAGAAGAACGTAAAGTAAAAAAATCATTTTCATTCAAATGATCCTTGACAGGCGGTGTTACTTTTTTTCTACAACCTATGATAGAAATTTTTTCCAACGCCGAATCCGATTACCACGTTCGGAACGTATAAACCGCAGTGCATCTGATAACTATATGTTGCTTTGTTACTCGCTCATGAAAACACCTCCGAAGATATTTACGTTAAAATTGATTCCCATTGAATTTCCCAAGACACATCTTTCACGACAAAGAGATGCATATAAAAAGATTCTGAATTTCCATTCGCGCCTTCTATTACGAGCTGAACATAAATCCAGAGCTCCCAGAAACACAACTATTCGATTCATTCGCCAAATTCTTAATCTGCGAACAGGGAGTCTGTCGTCGTTCACGATCTTGCAAGATTATTAAGCCAAAGAACTTTTTGATCAAAGAGGCCAGGATTCCTCGACAAATTCCACACGTTTGAAAGGTATTTGAGTTTCTCCGTCATTTCCTGACATGCAGCAAATTTCTTCAAAAAAAAAAAAAAAAAATGTTTCAAAGTGGAACATCTGATAATTTATATATTTTTACATACATCATCAGTCCGATTGGACACAGGCAAAAAGAATCATGTGGAACACATATATATCACATACATGTCAGATATATGGAGGCATAAATGTAACTACAGTTGTGTCATACAAGTTTACCTTTTTGCCTGGAGACTTTATCATTTGAAAGATAAAATTATTAGTAAATAATTTTACTAATTGATTTATAACTAAAGAGATAAACGCGTCATTTCTCACAAAGTGAATGATAATATAATAATAATAAGTGGGTTATAAATCCCACATTATCCGTGATGCAAAATTATGTTATTAACAAGATAATAGTGAAGATGCGATGGTAGGAGTGTTTGATTTGAAACTCAATAAAAAAACGAATGTCACTTTTTTTTATTCTAAATGAATTGAACTGAATCTTTAAAATGTCATTTATGTAGAAAAAATTAATTGTGCTTTTTTTGATAACCTCGAAAGTAGCCACTTATCGCCACTAATTGGACCACTCATTCGATTTGGGATACATAAAAAAAGATACGTTTTTAAATCAACAAAGAAAATGACTTTGCTTGATTTGCAAAATTGCTTCCACTGAAATTGAGTCGCAGCACCTTAATAAATAATTTAAACATCGTTTTCCGTCATAACAAATCTGTTCATTTTCAGCGGCACTTACATTTGCACTCCGCACGGTAAATGCACCCGGGATTTATTAATCAGTATAAACAAACATTTAAATGCAGTTCAGCAGTTTGTTTATGCGCAGCAAATGCATTTCAAAAAATTACTTTGTGCTTCACAAATATTGCCTTAATACTTACGAAGTAGGTCTTTTGAAATAACAGGCGCTAATGATTGTAGCTGGTTTCAACGAATAAACGAAACGTCTGCGATTAAAAATAAGCTGATAATCAAATGACAATCAAGACAGATTTTTTTTCGTTAGTCAGTTAGATTGATCGATTGTGATTGTATCAGTTTTAGATTTCAAACGAAAGTTCAACGAGAGGGACTTTTATACAAATAACTCTCTTGCTTGATTGATGAAAATCTAATTCGACACATCAACAAGCGACCCCAATTAACAAGAAGTTACATCTGGAGTCGAATTTACAGAGAGTCTAATCGAGAAATCTTATTATACAATTCTTAATTAATTAGGCTTACAAGATACATTAATAGACTTTAAAGTGAGAAACCTAATTAGCTATCAAGAATTCATGCTTAAAACCATCACAGAATATGAAATTAGGAAACGTAATTAAAAATCCCAACCGGGATATTCTTCGCGGGGAATCGCTTTAATCATGTTTTATTCCAAATCACAGTGAACAGCCATTAAAAATTACTCACTCTTACGTGACCAACCCCTGATAATACACATCTCGCGTACACTCAGTAAAAAATGTCATCTTGATCTGGTTATATCCAGCTACTTGTATCAAAAACCTTTATTCCAATTCTTTTTTTTTTCTCTCTCTCACTCTCGTTTCTACGAGTATGACTTTTTTTAAAATCATTTTATTTACTTACATCCAAATCGGATTTCAGGCCGCATTTCAAAACGTACAATACAAAAAGTTGCACTTTCTTCTCAGATCCCATTTATCAAGGAATCAATGCACGAAGCCCCAATATTTGTCGCCATTATTCAAATGAACAATCCTATATTTCAACATCGCGGTATTCTTTTGCACTGAGAGATGATGAATCGGTGCGATAAGTCATTTGTGGTAACTCAGATATTATCATCGTGGCATGCCATTCTGTAGCGTTCCAATGAATGGGTTCGATCAGGGGAGAGTGCTACTTCCGTATAAGAAATTGTGCGGTCAAGCATTCGCAAGGCCGATGGCCAGTTTGGAAAAGAAAAAACCTTTACAAATTTTTTTTATTTGGGAAACGTTTATTCAAAATAGTTATTTCAAAACCAAGGTCTCCTGAGATTTGAGGGCCTGAATTAAAAAAAGAAATGAAAGATTGAAACTCATAGATACGCTTTATTTTGAATTCCATGTTTATCGAGTGATTTATGTGGAATCAAATATTTGGCCTACGTTAAATTTATGGTAATGTGTAATTATTATGTCTAACGCGTTGTTCGGTTTGTATTGATTAGTACATCGTGAGAGGATGATCGTATCTGCAATATATTATTCGCCATCAGGTTTAGATTTAAATGGCTGGAATTCTGATTGATTGTTCATAACTGACCGTACCGGGTATGTATTCTTACTATTTTAGCATATTCGACACAACATTGCTCATGTAAAAAAAGTCATTTCGTGACTTATATGGCAAACATATATATCACATATAACAATTATATATAACATACATAAACTTATTTGTTGGAATATATGTGATGTATATGTTTATACATGTCCCATATATTTTAACATAAATATCATGCAGATATGTGACATACATGTAATATCTCACATAAGTTCCTGTAATGTATTCTTCTCATTCATCAATTTCATTTGAAAGTACATTATACTTTTTTTTCTCCAATTCATTTAGCTAGTGTAGCTTGTGTACTTTGTATCTCATCACTTTTAATTATGAGCTGAACAAAAGTACGAACATATACATGAACGGGTATTTGAACATTTAGTTATTTACTTTAGAGATATTTCATCATCTAACTAGAAATGTCAATGGAAAAAAAGTTTGTTCAGTTTGTTAAAAGTCGGTCCCTGAAAAGTTGCGGAAAATAACAACAGAAACAAGGATCATTAGAGACCGAACAATGTGTTTGCCATTTGAAATCGAATTCATGAATAGGAAGCTTATCGCAAAGCGAATGACGAGAACCCGCTAACTTATCTCGTTTGATGTCCATGTGCAATGAAAATTATATAGGAGATCGAACTTTTATTATGATTAATAAAGTCTTATCGTGGTATACACTGTGTAGTGTTATATATAATGAATTATCGCTGTCATCGATTTTCGAATAACGGCCTTTTACTTGAACTTTCTTATCCAATACTAGATTTCCAGAAAAGCTGAAAAAGCATCGCTGTGAAAACAACTTTTTTGTATATTCCAACAGAGACAAAATGTACATTTCGTTTTTACCTTTCAAACACCTTCAAATTTTACAAACAATAAATATAATTATTCTCGGCAACGAATTTGGTTCTCTTGTTCGTATGACACACCTGTCATTATTTTGCTCCGAATTCGAATGATCTCACCTCTGTGACAATTCGAGGTGTTTCAGAGAGAGAGAGTTTTTGATTGCAACGAGATAGCAAATTTTTGGGGGCTTTTCAGCAGAAACAACAATGGTGAAACTTTGTTTGTCGAGTTTACGTTCGAATTGAATGTTAACATTTCAATACGTCGATCAGAATCATCGTCACCGGGCTAAGGCTTCATCACACTAAATTCCAAATTGTTTTGTGACATGTTGTGAATAAAGAAAAAAAAACTAGGAGCAGTTATTGTTCCTACATTAGCGGATGGTTATGAGAAGTTCTTGTCGACCCTATTTGTTCAACAGATGAACAGTCAAATGTTGTTAAGTAACCGATTGATAAACTCGATAACAATTGAATGATTTTGATAATGAAATTCGTTAATAACATTGCAACTCCTTGCATTGCTGACAAACAATAACTCGATATCGATAATGGAATCAAACCGTTTACACGGGCTACGAAGTGGAGTATTCTTTATAAACTTTTCAATTCGATTCAGCTCTGTTAAACAAATGTATAGCTGTCATTTATGAATTATTGATTCTCTTACTTTACTCCAAATATATACAGCATATATTTAATTTAATGCCGCAAATTCAATCATTAAAGTACACGAAAAACGATATCAAATACTCGCGTCAGTAAATATCCGACATTTTATTATAATCAAATGCCACAGAGAGTGTGAAGCATATACTTCATTGACAGGAACTTTTTCTATTAAAAAAAAAATGGATAATAAATCAAAATTTTCAACCATTTTTTTTAAACCTTATATTCATAGTGCATTTGTTGTTCCCTCTAAAATATACAACAAACAATTGTCAAACACATCTAGGTGTGAGATGTTTTTATGAATGAAAGAAATGCAACATTTTTTTTGAGTCGAAAATAAAAGAACAAAAAAAAAACAAAATTGCTCCAAGCATTAGCGTCATATCCCAATAAAAAGACAATGCCCTCAGATGGTGATCATTATTCCGATTTCAGTTTCGAATGTTCGTTTGAACTTCGAGAGTGAATGAACGTGCGCACTATATTTAGCAGGCTACAACTACACCCATCGTGTATATCTTGAGACATTGAGATTTTTTTGCAAATTGAGTGCTTGAAATATATTCACAAAGTTAATTGGCAAGCGAGTGAAAATTGCACTGAAATTTGCGATAAAATTCGCATGGTCCGACATGACCCAACTTTTGTATCAGTGTTTCGATTTAGTTCGATGCGGAGGGTCTTTCATTGCACGGCCAGTGACAAATAGTATAAATTTGCACCGACCAAATTCCAAACGAAACAATAAGCCTAAAATGATTAATTTCACTTTCCTGCGACACTTTCTTTTTCAAAGGCTATAATGTATAGACAACATCGTAAGTAAATATCAATTCAGAATTGTTTGCACGCTTATTGGTACAGTTGACTAATCGAACATATGCACGGCGTCCTTATTCGTTGACACGAGTGAGTGGACATTCCCATTATCCGTTTTAATTTTGCTGAAACTCATTTAGGAACAAGAAAAGTCTAAAACACACACATCTCGTAGAAAATTGTTATCGCTAATGAATTTTCAACGAGTTGAGTTTAAACGATCAACAATGCTTTGGCTGGAATTTTACAGAACCTAATAAAAGACGTCACAAAATTTCAGTTAAAAGAAAATCGTGCATATTATTTCATCGACCTAATCGCGACCTAGAATCCGGCCTGCCATCACACCCTGGAATTATGTTAACAGAACTCTTATCGTATAACCCAATTAATTTTGTTGTTTCGAAAAGGCACGGCGAGGATGTCTTGTGACATTTTGATGGAAATGTTACAGGCGTTTACCGAAAAAAAAAAGGTTTTAATCGAAGGGCTCAGACAGAAAAAGGCGTGTTTATTGTGACTATGAAAAACTGCTCTTTACCGAACTACAATGCTTTCTGTGAGGCATCAATCAATTTTTTGTCAATTCATGGGCTACGATAATTGATCAGATCGATATTAAAACTTGAAAATTAATTTCCAATAGAAGTACAACTGTTTTTGATATATTAATAACAAAAATTCTCCCAGCAGTACATATAATAAATTGATGTATCGAGTTTTTGGGATAAAAATATTAAAAAGTGTTGTAACTCTATATCGAAAATGGATTTTCAAGTTTAACATGGATTTGAACAGTCACCTTAATATGCACGGCTTGTAAAGTGTACGAAATAATATACATCAAAAGTCGATCTCGTGAAAATTGCACTTTGATTCGATTAAGATAGATTTAGAAGATGTTTTTACCCTCAGTCATTTGTCACTTTCGATGAACAGTAAATATTTTGATCTGTTGTTGACATGTTGTTAGCGGATCTACGCTCTAATGAGTTATTTTTTCAGCTTGAAAATATTCTCGGTTGATGAATCCTGCCATTTTAATTTATAATTCTAATCAAATTAATATTGATTAAGTTTATCATAGTTCGAGATGTATCAAATCATTCATATTAATCAACTAATTAATAGCAGATATATTAAGTCAAATTGTAAATTGATATTTCTTTTAATAGGTAATTCGATTGCTAAACCATTTGTGCATTAATTCGACGATTGAAAACTGAGACCAACTGGTGAGATTAATTTTAATTATCGATATTACAACATCCGAATTCAAACAGTATACTAGACAAAATGAAAATGTCCAACTGTTAATCACCACTTCTATTTTGTATTTTGATGTATTGATGCCCAACTCGATATGGAGTAAAACTACGAATACAAACTGTTATTTGGCAATTGATTACCAAATTACATTTCCATAGTTCAAAATTTATTATTAAATTTGAATCAACAATTACTTTCATAATTCGTTTCTACAAAAACAAATGGTAAAATTGATTATTGTTTTGTGTTTGCTTCCCAGTCACAAATTGTGGCATACAAAATAATAAATTATCGCCGAGCTGTCTAATTGCATTTGAATTCAGAGATAGCGGAGTTTTTCGCGATAAAACGGTTCTCTTCTCATTATCACATTATTCCATATACCTCATCCCACTTGATGAACTTCTCGCCGTTCTGAAGTTCTTGCGAAACTTCAACTGGCTTGGTCTGCACGGCATTCGCAGCTGGTTGCTGCTTTGTTTCTGCCATTTTTTTCTTTCCTCGCTATTATTTGCCCGACGAATTTATGTGCTCATCTTCGGTGGCGAGTGCTCCGACGAGTTCACCGCGAATCTTTGGTTTGGAAGCGCATGCACTTGTATCTCTTCTTCCTTCTGCAACAAAAAGAACAATTTTAATTGTACGCCGCATAATGATCTACAACGGAGACAAAACACAAAATCATTTTGTTCTGAAAACTTATTTAGGTCACGTCATGTCACATTTTGCTGAACCTTTTATTCATGTCAACCTGCTTTCTAATCAAACCGACAATCGGACCGCACAAAATTATAGCAAAGATTGTGGCACTTTCGTATAGTCGAAAGATCGGAACGGCGATGGATCAGTGTTGGATAAATTAATGTTCAATTAGCGTGAAAAAAACAGACTGGTCATTTTTATATCCGACATTTATATGAATGGAGCAACGAAAACATAACTTTGCTTTTCTAAGGTAAGTGATAAGTATAACTAGCTTTGAAGATAATGAAAAATAATGATTCCTATCCTGTTGTAAAATTTTAATTACTAATAACTATGTATGTATTTTTCATTCATCGGGAATAAGAAATTTTGAACAAAATTAAATCTAAATGAGGTATAATTTTGTAATAAGACAACTGACAATTTGTCAACAAAAAAATTGTACTGGATTGGTCTTCGCTGCCAGAGTTAATTGCTCTCTTTTTTTAAAAAAAAAAAGTAATACACGTAATTAGTGTGAATGAAAAAATGAAACTAATAAAATGAAATATATAAAAAAAGTATCTCAACTAATTAAAACTTGAATTAGCAACAGAACTCAAAGTCAAATGATTTTCAAAATGTCTGTCAATGTCACCGCGTTTACAACTATATTGAATTTTTCAAAAATTGTTCAAGCCGTAATAATTAATCGTCGCAATATTAATGAACAAAAAGCTGCAGTTAAAATGTAGCATTAAAACGAACTGCCCAGATCGAAACATTTTTCCAACTTTTTTTTCTAACTTTTTCCTGTATCGATGAACGAGAAATTAAATGAACTACTTTATAAAGCTCAAAATGAGTTATTTCCTGATAAATTGAGAGCGACAAGTAAAGCAAAGTAGAGACGAAATAAAGTAATTTTTGACAATAACGTTATCCGCCAGTTCCGGCTTGGTGAACGTTTTGTAAAAAGCGACATGAGGATGAGAAACGGCCGATTTTCAAAATGCGGTCTGTCAAAGATAGTAATTTATTTGTCAGTTAATATTCATAAACAAAGGAAAGTCCTGTTCGTAATTTTCGGCGCTGCATGTCACAGGCTTGACAATAAAATGTTTGAATTATTATTCTGTCAATCCATGAAGCAATTCCAAATGGCAGTACCTTCCGAATGGCAATACAATTTGAGATGTACGCTCATAGTTATTAGACAGTTTACTATTCTCAAGGCAAAATTTTGCAATTTATGGCTGCGTAGTCGAAAGCGTAGATGACATTACTTCAGGAACGCTAAAGTTCATAAACTGTTCACCAAGAACAAAGCACATTAAAAAATTCTCGAAATTATTATATTTATCATTTGCAATCATTTTTCATTTTTTAGAACCAATTTTTTATGACTTCCTATTTCCTTCTGACTTTTCATTTCCGCTCTTTAAAAAATGGTAAAATGGTCACTTTAAGTCATTTTAAGATTGTTTAAAATATCGAAATTATATTAGAAAATATAATATTATTTCTAGATAATGTCTAAATATTATCTTAGACCCAATTTATTGAAATAGAAAAGATAAATAACAATTAATTGTCTACATTGTCTATAACTGATAAAATATTTCAGATTGGAAAATAACTATTTAATCACTGATAAAGTACTTCAGATTGAAAATCAACTATTTCATCGTCGCATTCAAGTTGGTACGTTTCTATTTCAATTTTTTGTAAATCACTGATATGTATTGAATGCAACAGTAATTGAATTTGAGAATCCGAATCAAAAACTTTTACTCTTGTTAACAAGATTTTTAACGAATTTTAATATATAAATTTGCAAAATTCTTTTCAACTTACAATTGTTTTATTTCACAAAGTGATCTAGATATCTACAGGGACGAAAATATAAATGAAAATATATGTGGATTTTATATTTTTTTTATATATGATCGGTTGTTTGAGTTATCTAGGGCGATTGTGCGCGCTTTTTTTTTCAATTTATAATTTTATTTTTGAGTTTTAAACGACTAATGCCAAAAACGAATTATAAAATATTCTTCAGAAACCTATCGATTTTTTCTACTTCTGTTCTAATCTTTTTTACATCTCTGACCTCATATCTTTCTGTCGTAACTATATGCATAAAAAAGGTTACTTATACTTTACTCTACCATTTTTTGTATACATTTTTGCTTCTTTAATTTTTACCTCTCTTTGGACAAAGAAGTTTGTTGAAATAAACTCATAATCAAATCTATGACCGAACTGATCTTACATTCAAAAACTTTAAAAAGAAATATATATAAATTCAAAAGTGGATTATGAAGAATGTATACATCCAATATCTATGACAAAGTGTATTGTTTTTGAAACAAACTTTATAAAATGTTTCAGAATGTATGAATATTTTACCGTTTATATTTATAATAAAAGTTAAATTATGCAAAAATGTTTTGCGAATGATGCTCGAAATAGAGAAAATTTATTTTAAAAATATTATACTAATATAGTTTTAGTGATCCATCTATCTAATATAAGTACGATTTTTGTTACTTTCTAACTTGATGTATCTCCTGGAAATACTTGCACTATTGTTCGTCATCAATTCGTTAATATATGTCTTTGATTATTTGATGCAAAGTTTGTTTTCTTTTTTCAAACGGTGTTGAATTAACATCAACAGATTTATCTTATTGTCTATGTGTAATTTATAGTATATTGTTGTACGAGTGCGGGAAGTTGGCGTTTTCCGTACACAAGTGCAACATTCTATTTTTTATAACAAGTGATAAGGAAGTGCCTCAATAACGCATGTCATGAAAAATATATTCCAAATTGAATGCATTTTATCTTAATTTTATTACGCATGATGTTTTTTTTTATTTCTATTAAATGACTTTGAATGGGAAAGTGAGTTTATTTAATTGATAATTAGTTTGTTCGAAAGATTGTTAAGACTTTTGTCACATCATGAAAAAAGTACATCAAAGAACTTGTGTTTGTTTTAAACTTCTGTTGCATTTTGAGTGCCACAATTTTAGAAGCAAATTTGTTCATCTTTGTTGTAAACTTTCCTATGCACGATTCGACGAAGATGAATCGCACTTTACATAGTTTCATGAAGCTATGAACTTTCACTTCACAACCAAAAATGTTAGTGATTAAACTGTTACGTCTTTCGTCCACCTTCTTATTCATTCTGTTTTATCTAAAGTTCAAAGGGGCTCGAGTATTGGCTTACATCGTCCTGAACATCAAACGAAAGCATTCGCCGGCTTAGTTATAATAATTGGTGTCAATTTAATAAGCTTTGGTATTTTTAATTTTAACTTTGTCAATAATAATAAGAATGATAATAAATCAAGAGCAGAAACAGCGGAAAAAAATGTTGACTCGATGAAAGATCGTTTTGTTTATATACAATGAAATCAAACTTGTACAATTTATTAATGCAGGTTGTGTTACGATGACGTAGATAAGAATTGCAGCATGACTAACTTTTTACCTTCGCATTGTTTACAATTATGCAACCGTACCGAAAACCGTCAAATTCCTAGAACGCACGCAAAAACTTCAAACCAGACATCCCTGCACTTCCTACACGGTGTGCAAACAGAAACCAAAAAAAAATTAAGTTCAACATTGTTCACAAACAATTACACAGGCGAACTGTGCACTGTGGTTTATGACTCTGGTTATTTTTTGCAACGACGGAAAAAGATAGAATTAATACAAAACACGACATACATATTAGGAGCAACAAAAAACAAGACAAAAATTAATGTGTAAAATAGTTTGGTGGCATATCTTTTGAGTCAAAACAGTTGCAATATTTACAGTGACTCTCGTGCAAAATACGAGCTCCCGGAAAAAGCTCTCTCAAGGCGATAATGACAGTGTGATAATAATCAATGTTTTCGTGCCGACGGTACGGCAAACCCGGCGCCGTCTTTGCAATATTTGTCATCCTTTTCGCGTGCACTTGTTATTGCCCCCCCTCCCCCCCCCCCACACACACACAGGGGGGAACAATGAGATAAATTGTGAAAAAAAAAATTACCTCGCGAATATAATCACCGCGAGATAAGAATAATTAAGAGATTAGTTAGTGTGTGAAGGTGAGATGACAGGAGATGCTGAGAGGCGTGAGGTCGAGGTTGCAGGGTCGACGGGAGACAGCGCTTACCTGTCGCGAGGAGGCAGCTCCTGGACGCCGCTCAGCTCATCTCGAACCACGCAATGGACACACGACAACAGCGAGAGCTGAGAACAGAGCACCGCTGCCACCGCACCGCGAACTACACCTGCTCACTGGCCTGACACACACTAACTCATCGGCATTTGCCGCAGCCTGTCTGCTATTCTCGTCCGAGTCGCTCCGCTCTCTCCGCAACAGACACGGGACCGCCGATGCGCGGCGCTGCTGTTGCAAGACGTTGCCCACACTGCGGGCTTTGAATCATACAAAATTTGTATTTCATATTCTGTGATGAATAATTTTTGTTTCTTACAATCATTAAATGTTAACGAACCCGCACGAAAGATTGATTGAGCGTTGTACAGAGTAATAGTTTTACCAAGACAAGGAAAATATGAAAAGATAAGAACAATTTTTTTGTCAGTATAATTTGTTTATTTGCTTTATTTTTATCATTTTGAGATTGATTTGACATGATCGTTGACATGTCAAACCCTATAATGATACAAGGAAAAATGACAACAAACTATCAAAAAGAAATTGAAATAAAAATATAAATCGTACTCGAAATAGCATAGGAAAACTTTGTTTCACACACAATCTCTCTGACACACACACACACACCGGTTACTTATTGCGAGATCATACAAATAGTTACCTGGACTAGAAATGTTTCATGCAATCGGCAAAACTCCTAGAGTCAACTGCGCGCTGCGTTATCAAACAAATTTGAGATCATTTAATAAGCGTAACTCGGGGCAAACACTGAAATCAATTGTACAGAGTATACAATAGAAGTTATGCCGAATGCTAAACATTTACAATGCTTTGTCTTTAAATAAATTATCCTTACTGGTATATAACTTGATTGAAACCATGGAATTTTTCTTTAGATCAAAAATTCCCCCGCCTCTCTCGTAATTGTTAACGGTATGAGTAAAAGTATGATTCAATTGTTAGTTTCTGAAGTAAAATTTCGTGCATCTTTCATTATTTTTGTTTTCTTTTTTTAATTTCATCATAATATAAAACAGTGTAAAAAAGTTATGATGAACCAAATGGTATATCATATTAAAACATAACGACGTCGTCCTCTTCACGATTAAGTGGGTCGCCTTTTAACAAACAGACGATTAGGCTGAAATTTAAAAACGATTTGCATTATTATTCATTTTTCAATCACCATTTCAATTAATTTTTTGAAGATTAACGGAACGATACTTACCAGTACAAATAAACAAAGAAAAATATCAAATAGTAGCCCAGATAAATCATGCAGTCTCGAGTGTGTTTCCTCAGTTGGCCTCGGTTGTGTATTTCCGTGGGGTCGTAAACGCCCATGTTACCAATAGGCACGTTAAAGTATTCATAAAACAACCATATTGTTAATGGTAGATTTACTATGGTCAATAACCACTGACCGTTCAGTAATAATAGAACCGCGACGATTGTATGCGATACCATTTTTGGAATCACCCACTGTAAATGAAAAATCAGCGATTAGTCACATATAGAAAAATTAATATTCGAATGAAAATAAAAAACGCATCTGTTTCCCATTTAAACTCTTATAAAATAATGTATTTTGTTCTCTTTGGAACACCTTGATGCATAATTCTGTCACTCCATTTTTTTATTAATAGTATCCAAAGATTGATTTGATAAAATTTGAATTCATTCATTGTTTTTAATGCAAACTACTCCTTATTTGGATACAAACATTGATAATGCTTCTATGCCAAGCATTTTGTTTGATCATTTGTACAAAATTTGCGTAGATCTGGTGACATTGCCAAATAATGTATCTTTTGGTATAATTAGAAGCTGAAGTAGAACAAACTTGGAATTGTCAGTCATTATCTTGGCTGTTACTAAATTAGAATTTGCTAATTAGAAAGCATCCAATAAAATCATTTTAAGCAAATTGTTTTGAAAGTTATCTTAAATTTATAGATCAAAATTTCAAAGACCCAAATTTTAGAGAATCAACATTTTAGAATTAATTGAATACGAAAATTTACCTTGTTCAGTCTAGAGCAACATTGTTGGGCATTCAAATAATCACATTCTAAATCAGATAGTGTTATGATCTAATACCATTTCTGTAAGGATCGAATACAAAATTACAAGAAAATGTTAATTAAAATAAAATGGTCAGAAAGTTTTATCTTTATTATATATAAAAAAATTAAAATAAATTTTAAAATATTTTCTGATTTGAATTTGGCGCCATTTATCGCAGTCATCCACTGAACCTCACTTCTCTTAATTAGATTTATTCTACAACTAATAAAAAAATACATCAAAAGCAGAGAGTTTCAATTGAAATTCAACTTGAAAACCATATTTTCACCCACATTGTTTTTAAAAAGGATACAAAATAAACCAGCAAAAATAATATCGCGCCGGTGCTGAGCAGCGCGAAAGTAAATAATAGCGAATCGTACGAATCCATTGGTAACCGGAATTTTTTGGCGTAGTTGACTATCAGCACATCATAAAATGCTCACAGGCTCGATTACGGCATTGGCTCACAATGAGTAGGCGATGTTTACGATATTTTTTTCCAGCACATCCGACATTACTGACTACACATCAAAACACAAGCACCGACAGTGCTGCTCCCTGGACTTGTTTTTTCAAATTCAAATAATTCAAACGTCTTTTAGATTTGAGGTTATGTTTCACAACTGTTGACGTTGTTTGACGTGAGGAAAACGTAAATCTTTATGATGATTTGAAATTTGGAAAATAAAGATAAACGATTTGTTCTTATAATAATTCAAAACTTGTCTTTGAATAGTTAAAAAAATGACATCGTTTTTAAAGGAAGTGCTCGCAGCAGCAGGTAAAGAGAACTGACACTTATTTTGGTTAACTTACATCCAGTTGAAGAATAATATTAAAATTTTAATTTTGAACTTTTCTTTTAATTGCAGGTTCTAATGAGATAGACACTAATCAGATAAATAATAAAATTCTGGAAATACAAAGGGAAATTGACAGGTTGAAACAGGATACTCGAAAGTTTATAGTTGACAATTATATTGAATTTTTACCATCGTTGAAAAAAGACCAGGACATACTTGTGAAAGAGGAACAAATTTTGAAGGAAATCAGTCACTATCAGAAGACTGTCGATCACCAAGTAAAAAAATAATTAAAAACATGTTGAGAAAACTAATGATTTGAAACAAGTTCAAAATTTAAAAGAACTTGATATTTGAAGTGTTATTATTTGTTTTTAGATCAAAATACAACTGCAAGGATCGACGAAAGAATTGCAAGTGCTCTCAAACTCTTTGAAAGAGGTGAAACAAAGTTTGTTAATCTCTAGTCAACTCCTAGAAGTGCACAAGCACAGATTGTCGGCAAAAAAGTTTATCCAGAACCATCAATATGTTGCGGCTGCCGAGACTCTCAACAAGATTAACAAGATGTTGTTTGATGAAACGTTAGACATTCAGGATTTGGAGATAATTAAGCCCTTGAAAACAGAATACAACGAGATGCATTCGAATCTATGCAAAATCATTACGTCGCTTTGGCAGAAAAATATTATTCAAGAAGAAATCAATAATCTAGACGGAAAGAAAACAAACAAGATGTACCTTGTGGATAACGACGCGCTCGACAATTTTTTAAAAGCCATGCATCACATTGATGATCGAGACAGATGCGTCCAAGAATTTTGCAGGAACCTGTTCAAGATGTTCGTCAAACCAATCATCTTCAGTTACTGTTCGGTTTATACGGAAAAGTCAAAAAATGTAAACTCGAGGTTCTGCATGGTTTTCGTCACTGAAATCCTAGATAAAACTACGACGTTCAATTATAAATGCATTTTGTACAATTTGAAACTGTTGTTCAAATATTTGGTAGATTTTTTTGATTTGAAGTCGAAGCTAAACGAGCCTTTTTTGATGAAGCTCTGCGAGTCTCTTTATCCGGAATTGTCAAGGTTGCTGATTAACGATGTTGTGGCAAGAACAATCCCTACGTCAAGTAGCGAACTGGAAAAATTCACTCCAATTAGAGAGGAAATTCTTGAGTTTGAAAAGGAAATGATTGATTTTGGTTTGTTCAATTATGAACTTTGTCAAATAGTTCGATGAAACCATATACATTAGTGAAGTTTATGCAATGTGTTATTTTAAGGTTTCATTTCTGAGGAAGGAAAATATTTGACGGAATATGTAATGAATGTAGACAATCTTTACACTCAAAAAATACGCCAGGAGTATTTGGTGAGAGCCAAAGAAATAATGAAAAAAGACTTGCACGACAGTGTAAAATATATTCCAAAAGTAGGTATCATTTTGAGAATTGTTAATGATCTGAAAATGAATGGACTTCCGAATTGTGGAATTACTTTTTTGTCTTTAGGAACCTCTTCAGTTACCCCTAGACATGATGGAAGACACTCTAAACATTACGTTTCAAAGATTGAATACCTCTACATTCCAATTGCCCGCTTGCCAAATCAGGTACAGCAATTTAAATAATAATTATGAATTAAATTATGAATTTTGGAACGGAGTTGAACAATGTGTTGATTTATTTTTTCAGTAAAAGCACAAAAGAAATACTTGAACTAATCGAAGAGATCTTAGATGAAACTTGCCGAAATTCAGACGACTGTGCTGTAAGGCTTTCTTATACGACAAGAGATATCATTGAAATGTACATTGGTTTGATTCCTTTGCATCACAAACAATTTTTAAATACTATCCCCCAACAAGTTGGTAAGCACATCTCTTTATAATTTAAACTGTTATGAATTAACGTTCAATTTTCAAGAAAAAATTATTAATAAGCCATTTAAATTTGTGACTGAATTTTCAGCACACATTTTAGCACAACAATTCATTACCAGTTCATCAAAGGAACCACTAACAAGCAATTATTTCTTTTTCAGCGTTATTTCACAATAATTGCATGTACCTTGCTCATCATCTGCTCACACTGGTTTATAAGTACGAGGATAAATTGCCCGAGGAAATTCAGAAGCACAATTTAACTTACACCGATCAAGTTTTATCACTTCGCTTACTCGGCACGAAATACTTTTTAAATCAGATGACCTATCAAAGGGACATTATCTATGACATTATTAGAGATTCAGGTGCTATTTTATTGCTCAATAATTTATTCTCTCGTTTTTTCTTTTCCAATAAAATTTATCTCTCATCATTATTATCTTTATTTTATTTTAATCGCTTTAAGTTTCAAGTGATATTTGTTTTGATTAAAACAATCCTAACATTGAATTTACATTGAAATATCGACAGGTTTATCGAAAATAGGGCAATCACCAAAGTTGCGCGATGACACGGAAAAAGCATTACGACAATGCATACGCCAACTTGAACTTCTAAAAACTGTCTGGCTCAATGTGCTTCCTGAAAAAGTTTATTGCAGAGCTATTGGTCAGTTTTATATATGGCTATGACAGCTAACAGATCTATCACTTTTTATTGAAGATTTTTTTTTCATTGAAAAATTTAAATTATTTGTTTAAGGTTGCATAATGAACGCGATGGTCGAAGAGCTCATTTGCAGAGTGACGAGTGTTGAGGATATCCATGTAGATGTGGCTACAGAATTGATCACTCTCTACAATGTTGTTGTAAAAAGAGCTCCTGCCATTTTCCCGGTAACTTTCGTAGTTTATTTGTTCATTTAAGAATAATTTTTTCACAAAGACATGGTAAATTAATTTCTCTTATTTTCTGTTTAGGAATCTCAAGAAATCCAACAACACGTGAGAAAATGGAACAAACTAAATGAACTGATTGTTATTTTGGGAGCATCCCTTAAGGAGATCGAAGAACGATGGGCATTGGGCAACGGTCCTCTCGCACAAGAGTTCAGTGCTGATAATGTTAAGCAGCTCATAAAAGCACTCTTCCAAAATACTGACAGAAGATCTGCAGTTCTCAGCAAAATCAAGTGAATAGTGCAAAATGAAAAACTCATCTTCACTGACGGTTGCAATATTTATAAGAAAATATCTGTGTACTTTTTAAGAGATTGTTTATATTTTATAATGAATTTCACAGATTACGATAAGATCTATGAAAGAAAAATATGACTGGAAAAATCAATAGACAGTGTTTATTTGTTTCACATAATTTTATTCACTTTAAAGAAATGAAAATAGTTTTAAAATCCATACATTCATGACTTGGTAAATGGGGGGTGGGAGAGGGGGGGGGGGGTTTAGACAAAGTAATCGCTAAAAAAATAGTCCGGTTTTTGGAGAAGCTGCGAATCTCACGTTATTCGGGCAATACAAAAACTAAAAAAAATGTGTTCAACAACGTTTAATCCTCAGAGAACCAAATTCACAAAAAATTTTTTGTCAGCTGCATTAACTGACATTCAATACTGTTTCATAAACATTACCTAATATCATTAAATGGGACGATTCAGTACGGTTTAATTGCAACATTTTTTTAGTGAAGATTGAAACAAATAAGAGTTTTTGATTGGGTAACAAATAGTTCCATTTAATAGTACAGGTCGAATTTAAAAACTCAAAACGTTTCGATTGCAAGTACCGTCACAAGGACGTCAGATCTGTTTGATCTGGAATTATAAGGACCCTGCAATCAACAGACAAAAAAGTTACAAGTTTTACATTCAAAATATTTCTGCAATTTCAAAAGACTCGCATTTTATTATTATAATCGTCGTACAAATGTTACTGATCCAACTCCATGTTATATTAATTTATTTATGCCCGATTGTGACTCCTCCACTAATCCTTAGGAACTAGCAACCAGAGCACTCACAGTTGCTGAATAACTTCAAAGAATGGATCAAAGGTTTACATCAAGATATACAATTGCAGAATTCGCAATGGATTTTCTACTGGAATCTCTTGCTCAGATTGCAAATTTTTATATCATGCACAATGAGAAACCAATCAGGTCAAACTGAATCGACGTTACCGTTGTGTGACTGGTTTATCATCTCGTTTCCAAAATGTACAATCTGAGACTCGTTGATTATAATTTTTTTTCTTGTTCTTGAACAATAGTTTGAGCGAGAATCCAGGAACTGATTAATCTAAGATACAAAAAAATAAGCAACGAATGGTAAAAGGAGCAGAGAAAATGTTTTTAATCTTAATACTAGGATGCCTTAAATGTGATTACAAAAGAAGTAAATTATGTTTCGTGGCCGCTGATTCTTATATGATTACTTGGATAATCGTAATTCGTAGATCCGCATCAAAAGTCTCACTTGCGTTGCTTTCATACATAAAGTCCCCTCTAGTCACTGGCGCGTCATCTCTTGTACAATTCGAGGACCCGGCGAGTACCGTGTGTTCTTTATCCGACGACTCGTAGATTAGACCTAAAAAGCAGTCGGTGTGCTCATGTCTGTGATTTCATTCGGATTACATGCTTGATATTTTTATTGTCTACCACAATTGAAACCGTTTGGCTTATTAATTGACTGGCTGTTTCATTCGAGGCGTTGTCGCAATTTCAATACAAACACATTTTTCAACGTTGTTTTGCATTCGAAAACACGTCGACACAATTGACTCTTACTGTAACAGCCATTTCATATTAATAATTAATAAATTTCGTAAATGATCGTAGTTATTCATGGTCTCTTTCAACTTTCAGTCAAGAATTACAGTAGATCATCCACTTATTTAATGTAGAGCACAGGATATTATGGACAGTTAACAAATTTGATCATTTTTTTAATAAAAAATATGAAATTACTGAAATGTAATGTACTTATAAAAACAATTTTGAGATCCTTTCCATTCCCAAAAACACGTGCAATTGACCGTATAATGCCAGGGATAGATGAAAATAGATAAAAAGAACTGTGCTCTACAATCGAGGTACAACGTCAGTTTTGTTAACCAATATACTAGACATAGAAAATTGATATTCCAAAACAGATAAGATAACGCAGTCAATTCATAAATTATTATAAGTGAACAGTAGAAGATATTTGCCAAGTGAAAAGACAATTTTGTCGAGGTTTCAAAAAAAAAGTTGAAGTGACTCACGATTTGAAAATTGTCTTTCCAATTGTTTATTGTTAAAAGGGAAAAAGTAATTGATTTTCATCAATGTTCATCTTCTTTTCATCTGGCAGATTTCGACGTTCGATTCTTACATCGGAGCTTCATCTTTAATTATATTTTTGTTTGTATTTTTTTTTTATTTGACAAAAAGCCATATATAGATTGATACTAAAAGGTTTCTGCAATTGACTATTGTTAAAACCATTCAGACGTCGACTACTCAGAATCATACCTCTGAGATTTGTGTTTTATAAAGCGAATTCTGTCAGAACAATGTGAGGTAAACAAAGTTATGCAAGTATCGCTGCGATCCGCGCGCGGCTTTCCTTTTATTTTCTGCTTTCAATTATGTCATACCGACGTTGAATGTCATGTTGAGTAATTTTATTAATTGTATCGCGTAATTAAACAAGCCGGAATCATAAAGCATGGCACGAGATTAATTGGAAATATTAATTCAAATATCATTTGAATCTATGATTGAAAAAAATAACAAAATTTTCTTTTTCAAGCACACATTTTTATTTAAGACTGTGTCATTTGCACTTGTTTTAAATGTTGCTCAACGGATTTAATTAAACTTGCACTGCCACTTTGCAGTTCTGCAATTCTGCTGACGTCATGGATAAAAATTCAATACAAGAATCAGAGCGAAATTAATTGGAATCGATTCTAATTCAATTTGGTGTACTTATGTAGCCAGCTGTGATTTTTTGTTTGCTACGGCAGAAATTCAATTAACGAATTAAACTCTAAGACGGTTTTTACAGAACTTCGGTATCGTTTGTCATGGAATCGGCGAGATAAGATATTGGACAAGGTTGTACACTATTGTAGTAAGCTCCTGTGCGATACTCGAATCGAAGAGAATCTTAATGTAAAGAAGAGGCAAGAAAATGGAAGCAAGTATAGTCTAAGAGGTGTGGAATTAATTTTATATTTTCTTGAATAGAAAAAAAAGTCATTCGTGGAGCAGCAGATAATCCGCCGGAGAATTGTAAAGCAATGACGTTGATGCGTTGATATAAAATTAAAAAGCGTAGACTAATAGTTTGGATGTCCAGTGATAAATATTACTTCGACGGTTTTGCATCTATTTCAATTCAAATTTCAATTTACTTCCAATTGAATTTTCAGCAGCTAAACTAAGATTATCGTCACCTTATGCAGTCTTCATTTTGCATTATAAAACTAAAGTCTTTGTTTACAGATAATTCAATCACATATATCTTGAACGCAATCATTTAACGTTTTGAGAAGATACCTTCAAGATATGTCTCTTTAAAATACCATCTTTGGTTGTTTTCGTTCAACAATGAACAATAAATAATTTATTCTGATTAAATGAAGTAAACAAAGTTGCAAACTTGTGCTGATCATGAATATGAAAGACGAAGTGTGAGAAAGATGAATGTGAAAGGCTGGTTTGGTAACGAAAACTTGTGAGAATCAGGTGGTCACACAACAAAAATAATGTCGCCATAATGTAATGAACAATATTACAAACTGTTGGTTCATCGAATCAATCTCTTAGTAAAGGCGATTGTATAGAAAATCAAGTATTAGCAGGTTTATTTTATCATAAAATATGTGACACCTTGACTCATTTGTGCAAACAACCCAGCATTTCTTATCACTTTAATGGACGAGTAGGGTGGGCAGGTCAAAGGTCGAAGGAACACTGGACATCCTCGGATAATGTTGAGAAAAGTACCTGTCACGTCCAGCCGGCGAGCGGCTTCGATACCTAGATGATCCGTAGTCCTTGCCGCCGTAGTAGCCCATACCCGTGTCAACGGGCACGTTGTATCCCTGATTGTAGGGATCGCGGGAACCGTAAGGTGCGCCACGGCCACCGGAGTAGTCGTCGGAGTAGCGAGATCTGCTGCCCCCGGCACGTCCACCATAATAATTGTTATATCCACCTCCGCCGCCTCCGCCACCGCCTCCTTGTGAGCCACCGTAAACGTTGTTACGATAGCCGCGGTCCCTGTATCCACCGCGGTTGCTTCGGCCGCGTCCCCTGGAGATCTCTACTCTCAATTTCGCGCCCATCATATCTGTGCCGTTCATGTTACTACAGGCGTTCTCAGCCTCGTTCATGTTCATGAACTCGATAAAAGCGAAGCCTGGCGGATTGAACGCAACCCAAACCTTATTCAACTTTCCAAATTTCTCAAACTGCATTTGCAGATCCTCCTTTTTGATGCTCTCGTTCAAACCTCCCACATAAACTCTCGTGTAACCTTCCGGAGTCATTGTAACCTGCGTAGTATAAAGTTTCAAGTCTTTAAGTTAACTCTTCACAATGGTACAATTTCAACTTGTTTGTATATGTTTGTTTGTATTTATTAATCATTTTTTATTTATACTAAAAGATTTCAAGAAACAGTAAAATCTATGCCATCTGAAATGATCATTTTGGTGCAATAGTCATTTTTGTCATGGGACTGAAATTAATGCAAACAATAAACTGTGACGCAGTTCTAAATTGTATCAATTCTTTTATTTAATTGGGGAAAAAAAATAACTTAAAGTCAAATTTTTTGCAAATTGTAAAACTTAAAGCACTGTAGAGTTGCATCGACCTTGAGATCGTAGACATTTGAGAAACCGACGACCGAAGAAAAAAAAAAGAAAGAGGATGAAAGTTGAAAGAATTTCAAAACAAACTGTTCAGTCCATGAATCATTGACAGAAATAAAAAAAAAAGATGCATCGGTTCATGTTCGTATATACAAGTGGCAGAAATCAGTTACAATCAAATTGTTTCATGAAAGTCGAGAAACACGTAGACAACATCGAATAACAGGCAATCATAATTCAATCAAGTTTGAATAACACGCGATAACAATTGTGCGTATCGACGTACAATTCCCACTTGAGTGAATCCAAAATTCGTAGCAGCTGTAAATAGATATCTCGGTTCTGTTCGAATTCCAACAAAATCAGTATCGGTTGACGTTAAAAAAAAGTCGAAGGTAAAAAAAAAGAGCGTTTGGTTAAAAAAAATGTTGAGTAAATTATAAAAAAAAGACAAGAGTCAAACGAAAAGTGTGGGCAGACATCGGCGATGAAATGTCCGGACGAATGTTGAAGGAAACATTTTGTTTATAAACAACAACGAAGAGGTGAAAAGGACGCCATGCTCTTTGATCCCTGCGCGCAGTGTACACGTAATTGCCGGCGAGGACCGCATTTCACAACGAAGAACAGATCGCGTTGACGTGTTTACAATGTTTATTTGTTTGTTTTTTTTTTTGGTTTCGTGGAGAAGCGAACGATGAAAGACAGATCAAAAAACGGGCGGTCAAAAGATAAGAATGACGAGAGACGGAGAGAGAGAAATAAAAGAGGGACGAGATAGATTCGGTTCACGCTGGTGTGCGTGTAGCGACGTGTACAAACAGTCGTAGACGTAGAGAAGACGGACGTACAAAAGCGTCATCGGCATAACTGATCAGTTCGTGACGAAGTTACAATTGATGTTCGAAGGGTCACCGGCGATATAAAAGTTGGTAAGAGTCGCGTTGCTGTATACTGTTTATATATGCGCCGAGTGCGGAATGCGGTGCTTCAAAATGGAGGGCGTACGATTGGACAAAGGAAGATGCTTCTCACGCGAATTTCCCGGCACTTACGAATATGTCACTGATTTACTGTTATGATTATCACAACGTGTTTGACAGTCACAGCGCGTTCAAAGTAATGGCAAAAGTCGCTTACAGTTTACGAAGGAACGTAGATGCGGAAGATTCACTCGGCCACTCGGTACAATCAATAATGGAGCGCCCGTGACTTTTTTCAATGTTCCACACGGGCTCCGCCACGGACGCGAGCGTCAGCGCCTCCAAACCAGACGCCTCAACTTGCCCGCCAAAATATGAATTTTCACTCTTCGCGAAGATGCAAAATTAAACAATTAAAAGTGAAGATTATTTTTTTTTAGTAAAATTTTGTTAACTTTGATAAACAAATTAGATTGGTAAGTAATTGTTGTCGGTAAGATTGCTTTTGTCGACTGTCGGTTTGTTATCATGTGAAAAATGTAATTAATTTTACCAGCTTGAGATAATGTTAAGTTTTATTTTATATTCTAATGAATAATTTTTTTTATTGAAATATTGAATGATTAATTATTTCAGTGTAATCTCTTTGTGTAAGTTTTATATAGAATGTCAAATTTATTCAAATTTAAATGTTTGATAATATTTTAATATTATTATATATTGCACTGGGTCTCATTTTTTGAAATTCTACTTTTTTTACTTTCTAGGGTTTGTGTTTTAAATTTGCGATTAAACTTAAAAATGATAAAAAAAGTAAACATATAATTAAACATTTTTTCAATTGTTAATTTAATCTAAATTTGTTCTTAATATATAGTTCATTTGTGCCTAATTGGAACACTGTTAATAATACTGATTTCTAACTTTACTTTTTATTTATAGATGGATTCAAGAGAGGATATAGGATACAAAGAAAAAATATCAAATCTAACATCCATAATAACTTTTTATTGTCTGATCTTAATAAATGTATTGTTACGCATTTTCTATAGCACAAACAGGTCGTTTTTATATGAAAACTTTTAAGCTATGTTATATTTTGGTTTATACATCAAAATCAAAAGGGAAAATCTTGGAGTAATTGTTAATGTCACTCGTAACCACGCGCATATATAATTCGTCGTCAAACCCCAAACTATTTTTTCGGTAATATTTCGTTGTAATGCATATTAAAAATATTTCTCGCGCATGTTTACGAATTTCTGATGGGTGTACTTTTTAAGAACTTGTAAAATTCGAATCAAGATGACTGATAATGAGAAAGTCTTGTCTTCTATGTTGTTCAAGTTTAATTTATTGATTAAATTTCAATCGGATGAGTAATATGATTGAATGTCATATTCAAGTGGTGTAAAAAATCATGTTCGCTTTCTTGAGCAGTGCCGAACATCTTAAACTCTTACTGAAGCGCGTAGTGCATTTTTGGTTGAATTGATGAAACGGTTCACCATATTCACGAAATATATAATTATGTTTCTTAATTTAATTCCGAAACAAATGAAACTTCAAAGTTAATCGTTTGATTTGTTTATTCCTGATGGCTTTGTTAAGTGCTTGGTTGTAAATAATCAACGAAACTTGTGAATAATAAATTCAGACTGTTATTTCCGCTTACATTTCAACGTAACACCTGAGTGAGAATTTCTAAAGTGAATCCCTATATTTCTAAATTTCAAAATGAATGAACAATTTTAAGTTTTTTCACAGTTATTAGTGCCTAGAGACATATCAACACAATAAAATAAAAATTTTTTTTAAAATTAAAACAATTTTAATCTATTTTGACTTTTCGAAATATTAGGAGTTCTCCTCGGGAATTCTTACTTTTAAGAAGTGTCATTTGTTGTAATCAAATTAATATGTTAATGGCAACGTAAAACGTTGATAAATAATTGGCTCACATTTATACCACTGATGTGTTTGCATATTTGAATAAGTGTCCTTTATACTTTTGGAATTGGTGTATTACATATTTTTTTTAATTAGTGTATTTATATGCATATTATGTTTGTATCGTATCGCATATAAAATCTAGTTTTTTTTTTCAACATGTAGTTTTGATGATTGTAATCCACAATTTTGTAATATGTTTTTTATATTGGCCTTAAAAGGTAATAACATTATTTTCACAATTTTGTTCAGTATGTACAAATAGGCAATTTTTCGCTTGCGTGAAAGACATATTTACAAAGAATTTTAAGAATAAAATTTGTTGGAATTGAGGATCGAAACGTTTATTGAATGCGTAAAAATTCAACGCTGAAATTTGACAATTGGCACATGTTTACAGATACGTAAAACAGTTGATAAAATTGTTGTGTGAAATATGCAAATATTTCACAAAATATATAAATAAATAACTCAAATATTTTAAAAATATTTTTAAATTTAATTTTTCATGTCACCGTAAAAACTGTTTATTTTACCAGGCAAAGAAATTCTTTTACTGTAATCTCGTTTGATTGAATATAAAAAACCCAATGTAAAAATGTTTACCCGGCGCCATATATGAGCACATAAAAATGTATATGATGCTCTACATATATCTTTACTTGGGACAAGTGAAATGAATCAATTAATTAGCAAGATATTATAATCTCGTAGTTTTATTATCAAATTCAAGTTCATAACTCAAAAGTAATGTTAAAAAATAATTATGAAATAGTTATGAATAGTGACCTTTTAGTGACTGAATTATTTTTCACTATAAATGATGAATAAAAATTCTTTTGTTAAAAAGAAACTTTTACCCGTTTAGAAGCAGAGATCCTTAAACAATTTGTTCAAATTAATTTGATATGTTTTTTATAATTTCAATATATACAGTATTCGCAGTCAGATATTCATGTAACAATTTCTCACAAACTGAATGCGCTTTCATTGGCGTTTTTTTTTTTTGTTAACAAAGTCAATTAGATAAATAATGTGGTAATTTGTTACATCTTACCCAAATGTACTGCAACCATTATCGCATTTCGTCGCGACTTATTGATGATTACAGTAATTATACCCCCTGTCGTTTGTTTCTCATAAGAAACGAAAAATGCATTATTTACAATCCTTATAAGTGTTCGTGATATGATTAAACAATCTTCGTATTACACACTAGAGTAACTTGTTATTGTTGTTATTTTACATCCACACATTTTCCACTATATACTCCTAAAACAATTCGTTCTCGAGTCACGTACGGGAGCTTAAATATTATATTATTGTCATTAGCACTGTCTTGATACACTGTGATTAATTCATCGTGGCAAAGTAGATGGTACAATACAAATGATATAGATATATTCTCATTAAAAATCATAATTTTTTGTATCTCCCATCAAAATATATCTCAAAGTCTTTTACAACGGTGTACAGTTTTTGAAAACTTGTCAGTTCGTCTGTAAAATGATTAAGCAAAATTTTACTCAATGAAATTTACTTGAAGTAGAAAAGTAGAAAACTTGAGAAAATTAAATATTGATTACAGTCTTGACATTCGATGTGTTCATTTCAACTCGAAAGGTTGAGTACACTTTTGGCGATTTTTTCCTCGCCTGAAGATGTTAAACGCAAGAATGTTTCATTAAGTACATATTGAGTATTAAAAAAGACAATTATTTTCATTTAAACATGATATTTTTCATTTTCAAAATTTTTTTTAATGAAAGTTAGATTTAATTTAATTTAAATTAACAATCAACCTACTAATACTAATATATAAAAATAAAAAAAGGTTGTTTGTTTGTCAGGACATTACGTCAAAACAAATAAACCAAAATTAAATTCCGCAGCTTTATTTTTCGCAGTCTCAAGAGTGCAACTGGATATTCAATCTCGATAGATATTTTAAAGGAACGTAAAAGTTTGTATTTAAGAAAAATACTTGTTATGATTCACGACTTACAATTTTGTTTTGAGAGAAATAAAGTTTATCAGACAATTTAACTCGAAACAGTTAGTATTAATAACAAGGCACAAAAAAATAATGAAAATAGAAGAACAAACAATATTCAGTACAAAAAAAGAATACAAAAGTTGACGAGAGAAAATTGAGGAGAAAACAAAAAAAAATACATTTAGTTTTTGAAGTAACATTGGTTGAAGCCGAGGTTTATCTAATAAAATCCTGCAATGAAATCTGTAAATAGTATTTTATAATTTTCAGCATTTTTGTGCCAACCTTTTTTAAAAAAAGATCAGTTATTATACGACTGGAGGATCATCAGTTATAATATGACGGGGATATATTTTTATTGCTTTTATACTTACTGCAATTTATATAAATCGAAAATAGAGTTTCATTGTTAAGCTTTTTTTTTTATCTCATTGCATTTGAGTTTTCATATTTATCTGAATTTTTTAGCATGTTTAAATTATCTTCTGAGACTGCGAGAAGTGATATAATCCTGCAGAATTGAATTTGTTTTTTTTATCGTTTTGTACGGCCAAACAAACAAACAAACGAATTGTAACATATTTCTTTTTTTTTTCTTACATATTATTTCAAAATATTAAAAACATTTTCATTATTCAGAATCCAAATTAACTCAAGTTTTGTAGCTAGATTTAGTTGTAAATAATTGTATTATACACCCATCAAGCATTTTATGTTACATTTAAATGGTAAATTAATGTGCCAAAGCAATCAAAAAATAATGACTATGTAATTACACAGGATATGTCAAACATTTCATAATGTATATATAATTTAGAAATTGTTAATGTTATTGAATTATTGTAAAATAATTTTATGTTAAATAAAAATATGTATTTTTATATAGCAAATTTTTCATATTCCGTTAGTTTTTCAAATCATAGACGCATCTTACAATTTTCCCGTTTATCCGAACTGTAGATTGGACTAAGGAATACGTATGCATACTTGAATTTTACGTTTATGTATCCATTATGAATATTTTATAACTTGATTACATACTTATTAACGTGTCCATACCGTAATCACACAATACAATTTTCAATGTTTCAGTAAAAAATGCACAATAACGTGATATCTTTAGTTTAGTTTTTTTTTTCTTCAAAATTATATTCTGTATTTTTATTTTATAATGTTAAACGAAATACATACATACAAAACATTTCTCGGATGGTAATTCATTCTATGCTTACACGAATAAATGAATTTTTTCATTTTTTAAAATATAAAAGCGCATAACAACTAGCACAAGTATATTATAAATATATCATTTTGTGCTATCTAGTATAAAATTTCATCAATTTTACAGTTTATGAGTTTATATATTAACATTGCAAGGATTAGAGTGGATCAGGGTGTCGATAAAAAATTAATCTTAAACTACAAATATAAATGATTGATTCACAAAAACCAAAAAAAAAAAAATGGAACCAAAACTTTTGTTTTGGTTCCTTCATCAAAAATGAACTCGAGTTTTAAGAACGTAATTTTCGTTTTTATAGACACCCCAATAGGCATACATTAATTGCATCTAATCACTTTGATTAATATCTTCAATGTATGTACAAAAATCAGTCAACAAAATTACGATACAACAAAAAACAATGCTGCATCAAAGTTTCAGAGTGCAGGATTGTCTCGATTCATATAACTTGTTCATTAATCACGACGTCTCTCAACAGACCAACTCGCCGTTTTTAGTTCGACCGACTTCATCACTCACTTTGTGTAATTTACATTTGCAAAATAATTCGCAATAAAACAAACGTTAAAATTTTGATAGATTCAGTTTCACTTAGTTAACGACTGAAGCTTAAACTTCATCTTACAATCACATCTCAGAACAGCTCGTTTTTCAAATCGACGCATTCTTTTTTTTTTTTTTTTTCTATAACGTAACAGCAATCAACAGAAATGGACAGACAAAGTGCCAGTCAATACGTTTTGTTCTCGCAGCGTTTAGGTCCCAGGGCGTTGACGTTGTTGGTACCAGCGGAGGCCTTTCAGTGCGATGGCCTTCATGCGCAGGACTTGAACCGCTCATTAACTGAGTGATCCCGTGGTCGTCACGGTTTCCATTGACATTGTCGAAGAAGTCACCGTTGTCTTCGTAAGGCTTTCTGTTGTTGGGCTTTTTCTTCATTGGTTTCACCGGTTTCTTTCGGGGTCGAACGTCTGCTGGTTTGACGTACAAAGTTGGCGTTGTTCTCGATGGAAGATGCAATTCTGCAATGAAACAATCATTTCAATTTCGTCTTGCAACTGTATAACTTTTTCACGAAGGCATTTTCTTTTTTTTCTTTCTTTTTTATTTTCAATCCACTTTCATCTGCAGTGCATCATCTCAAATAACGTAGGATATTTTACCTTGTAAACGAACCACCCCTTCTGCTTTGCCCAAAGCGTTATCAGAAGAACAAACATAATTAACGAAATCTTCTTTGGTGAGATTACGAACAGTCAAGTTCATGAGCCAGGTATACTCATTCAGCGCATGTTCAGTCATAATGTATTTAGCACTTGGCAATAATTTTTCTGGCGAGTTGATGTATGAATTTTCTTGTTTCATCAGTTCTGAGGGAAAATGAAAAAAGTTAATTAGCGATGTACATATCGGATGTACGTTTTACGGGAGAAAATGTATACGGCAGATAATAAAAAGTTTAAGAAAATTGATTTATGAAATTCAGTTGTTCAGAGTTTAAAAAGAATTTAAAAACAGATCATTCACCAACATTTAAGGAAATATTTTGTTGAAAATTAAAAAAAATCGATTTGGATCTTATGAATAATTTATTTCAATTGTTCTCATTTTATCGCAACTATAATTACCATGTGATATTGAATTTCATAAATTTACAATTCATTTTTACAGTATCGTTTTCTCAGAGTATAAAGCAGCATTTTACCTTGATTCTCAATCGGTAAATTTCGATACCAAGTATTCATGGCATGAGGAGAAGCTTCGACACTGCATTGCAACACGACATCACTATCGAGAGGAGCTGCTACAAGCTGGGAAGTCACTTTTATAACTGGTTGGACTGAAAAATTAGTTAAATTAAAAAAAAACATACTTCTTTATAACGAATGAATAAAAAAATAATTTATTTGACTGTCATCAAAAATTGATAGTTTTCAACTGGATATTGTTTGATTAAATTTTCAGACAGTTGCAATAAATGAAGTGCTTTTTCAATAAGAATTATATTTTCAGATAGTCGCCGTTTTACGATAATGTTTCATCGATTAAAGAGAACGTACAGTGCACGCGGATGGAGTATCGTTTGCTGACTGCCGGTGGTATTCCATTGCTGGCTATACACAGATATGAACCCATTTCTTGTCGAAGGATACTGGTTAATTCAAGAGTTTCTCCTTCATACTTTGAAACAGCTGTAAAAACAATTTATCTCATTACATACTCATCCGGATAAAAAGAGAGTCAGACTTGAATCAGATAGCTTTTAAAGTACAAAAATTTCCATTTATGATTCTCAGAGCGCTAATTCAGTTACAATATTTGATCAATTTTTTTTTCATCTTCCGCAGTTAATTAAATTCATCAATTTTTCAATCACTAAAAAAGCGGCTTCAGCCACTTTGGTACATTGATGCCTTTTTAATGAATACACACTAGGCAAGGGTATAATTAAGGTTAATACTCGGTTGAATTTTTTTACTGCTTATTATTATTATTATTATTATTATAATTGAAATGTTGATAAATCTGTTTTAATTGGCTAAAGTTTAGACGTGTTACTATTTTCTGAGAGTAATTTATGGTGGATAATGATGGCACTCGGAAGATGATTACCAGTTTCGGAGTTTGGCTTCGCTAACTTGCCTGCGGAAAATCATTTTCTAAATTAACAGACGAAAACGTGAGAATGATACGTTGCAGTTGCTTATACCGCGATACAGTTTTAAGAACTAAATTAATTGATCTTCTTAAATTCAAAGATTAAAAACTCATTTCAGCAGAATGGAAAAGAAATTTTGTTGAAAAACATTTGATATTATGTACTTTGGAAAGTACGTTTAAAACGATTTGATGAAAAATAAAAATAAAAAAATAGAGATAAATGTCATAATATGTGACATTCGTATATAAAAATGTCGCTCTTTTCCCGACTGGAAAAACAAACGTTCTATTTTATATCGTTATGAATTTCATTTTCAAGGAAATCGAAATAGGATTCTGTGTCACGTGCGTTGATACCAAAAAAAAAAAATAAAAAAAAAACAAAAAAAAAGATAGATAAAAAATAAATAATTCTTCATCCCGTGAAGTTCTCGGATTCGTGCGTTCTAATTGTCGCTTTGTGTGTCTCAACGTACAGTCATTCACGACAAAATGTATAATAACGTAATGAATGTTGACGAAAAATTTTAACCGCAACGAAATTGTCGCGGCTTTTATTTTGCAGCGGAAATGCCAGTAATCCTCTTGCTTATAGCTGTTATGCAGCGAATCTAATATTTAATTTGAGCTAACGTAGCAATAAAACGCAATGTGTTTCGGCGTGGCGATGTAAAAAGAAATAAATTGTACAAACATAATACCCGAAAATGTCCCTCGGATTTAACGAATTGTAAATTCGAAGCGCACGATGAGAGCCAAACGTGAAAACATTCAGGACCAAAAGTCCAAGCGCCCAGGTAATTTAGCTCGAGCATACGACCGAGGGGTGTGGGCCACTCGTATACACGCTGCGATAGCTAACTTCCGTAACGTTTGCCAGATTGTTAGCGCGACTCGGAATGCATTACATGTATATGTTCTGCGGTGTCGTACCTGCGTGGCACATACTTTCGCCAATGAAATTACGCCGAAACCAAAAAGTCTGAACGATAAATTCATCGCGCGGAACAAAAAAAAAATAGAAACAACGAATTTTGTTACTTTGCCCAAGTGATGTTCGACCAAGCGGTTTTTGCCTATACATTTGACAATTAATTTTGTGTACATATTCGAATTAGTTTCTCGACAGTCAAACCGTTTGTTTAACGAATGGCCACTATCAAGTGTGCCTATATGTAACTTTTCGTTTCATATAGTGACCGAAAAAAAGCAATTGTCACTTACTACGTTGTTGATTCAAAAGCATTTTGCCGACGTGTCAACGCATTTGTTCGTAAATAAAATGCCATGAGGAAAAAACCATCGTTAGACTTTTCTCGGTAATTGAAATTTAATATTTTTCCATATACTTTTTAGGGAACAAATTTTGATACGTCGAAATGATTATGAAATGAACGTTTGAAACTAAAAGCAGTAAATGTTTGTAGGTACCGAAAGCTTTGGAATATCACAACACGCGAAGTTCGCGATTAAATTCCATGAAAAACTGCGATTAAATCATACACCAACTGATTTATTGCGGTTCAAATATATGTTATATATTTTTTGTATGAATTATGATTGTACAGTGGTATTTGAAAATTATTTTTCTCTGTCTGATGAAATGTACTGGTGAAAATACAAAAAATTCAACACTTTCATTCATTTTTCTTGTGCGAAGTTTGATTAATTATTTTCATTTGAATTATCGAAATTGAATTTTCAAGATTATAATTATTAATTTGTAATTACTAATTAAATAGATTAATTTTAATATTATTTGAACGGGAATATTGTCAACTTGTACAGTAAAACATGTCCTGACAGTTTCTAGGATGATCAATAAACCGATTATATGAGTTTAATTCGTAGCATTACCGTGATTTCATTTCCGAGAATGGTAATTTGAAATCTGAAAGAGGAAACGTTTGTACCCTTTTCTTTTCATGCAAACATAATAAAATAAAGAATGTTATTTTCGTACGATGCAGTCTAATAATAAAAAAGGAAGAAAAACTGTGAAGGGTTTTGTGTGATAAAAGTTATGGATAAAGGTTCAATGTCAAAAAAAAAAGTCGCACTGGAAACAAAATATTCGAGTGCATGAAAAAGGCATGCAAAAAGCGAGCGAGAAGTAAGCAAATATTATACGTTTTGTTTGTCCAGCTTCTCGAGTGATGATATTTTTGCCGTCTTCTCTTTTCCAAACGACTGTAGGTACTGGCGTACCTGTTGCAGCGCAGCGCAGTCTAACGTTACCATTTTCATGTACGACTAGACCGTTCGCCGACTCGTCATCCTTTATGTCAGGTGGAATAACGACGCCCATGTAACCTGTCTGAAATATAACATCAGATACAATAGCTTAGCCCGAGCTTTTGGTGCTTCTTTTTCATTCTTAATGGACCATTAAAAAAAAAAAAAAAAAAAAAAAAAAAAAAAAACCCCTCCATTTTTACGGCCCCAAAAATATTTCCCCCACGTTAATTTTAAACTTAATTTTTTCTTTTTCATGCGCCCTCCGAAACGGAAGACATTACCGTAACGAATTTATCGTTGCAATGTTGTAATTTATTTCATTCATAATTTTTGAATTAGTTCGAACGAGTGTTTATTGTAGTGGCGAAAGTTTGTCACGGGAGCGTTTGTTTTTCGATGAACCGTTGAGTAATTAAAACGCGAAGCTCCACTCTGTACACAACTCGAGTAATCTCCCAACAATCAAAGGGAACAAACTTTTGTTCCTTTTTTGACTCTTCAGTTATTGCGCGCGAATCGTTCGAGTGGGCCTGTAACTTTTTTCGCCCTGATATTAATTGAATAAACTTCTGTCTGTCATATTTCGACTTTTTGTTTTACCTTTTCTGTTCGTTTATTATTTTCATAGCGATGTTTCATCAAATTTTTCTGCCCGCGCGGTTTCATTGTTTTGCGCCACAAAGTTTCAATATATACACGATAGCTCCGCACAATTTTCGTCAAGTTTATTTATCAATATAATCTGATGTGTTCAATCCATGCCCGAGAAATGCATACATAATTTATATAAGGCATTATGTTGCCTGATGTGAGAAAGATTGAAAATTATTATGGGAGAAAAATTGTTTCGTGAAAATAGCGATTCGTCCTTTTTATATAGCAAACTGCTGGAAATCGCTTACGCGCCGTTGCTCTCTCCTCTGCTTGAAAAATCTTGCCAGAAAGTCGTACACCCACTTTCGACATCGATATCGTTTATTTTACCCGAGCTTTGTACATCGATTTGGTCCGAATTGAATGGAAATTCGTGGCGCTGTTTCACGATGCTTTTGCATCTCGATAAATGAAACAAAGTGGTTGATCTCTATGGTTTAAATACACTCGTCGCTTTTAAAATCGACGTTATAACATGAATAAAGGTTTTTTTGCAATATTCTTTGTTTAATGTTTCGCTTATACAGTCAGAAAAATTTCATCAGTTGAATCGACTATTGAAGCGAATTGCTAACATTTTAATAAAAACTAGCATTCGAACTGAAATTCAATTTTTAATTTCTAGTAATAGAGATCCCTCTTTAATATATATAATTTTTTATTAGGGCCTGTTGGGGTAATTGAAATTAGTTACCTGACTCAACATGGGGTCTGTATTAATTTGGCACATGTAACTACCCGAGTCATTTTTTTGAACGTTCGTAATGTGGAGTTTCCACGTGTTATGGCCATTGTGTGTTACTGACAACCTTGGGTTATGTGCCACCATGTGATTTTGCATTGCGAGAATCGCTCGCGAATCTGATTTGATCCATGCGACCTGTAACAATCAATTATTTGAACTATAAATAATAAATAACAAGAAAACAACGTGAAATCAATTTTTTCATATAATCATCATATTAGTATCAAATATAGCTCTTTATTATTTAGATTTTCAAGTGAAAAAATGTTAGTTAATAAAACTGGCATACCAAGAATTTTTCAAGATTTATGAATTAATTTAAATTGGATGCACCATTTCTTCACTTTTATTAGCAATTTATAATAACAACCCACCTTGTAATTTTGCAAATGGTTGACGACGCAAGTAAATGATACGTCACGTCCTTGAATAACGGTGTGGTTTTCTAATGGCTGTAAGAACTCCGGCATCAACCCTGTAGTAATTTGACCTGCAACATGAAAACATGATGTTACTTTTCATAGTCGTGTCTAAAATTCATGCCTGAATTATTTTTGGATTAATTATTAAATTTATTTTGCTATTTTGAGTTGCCGTTAACAAAAGATTTGATAACACAAGAGACAGTTTAAAAACGTCAATAATAACTCCCAACTCAAAATCATTTCCAGCAAGATGATCCGACGGATTTGGGCAAAACATTTGCAAATGTCTGCAAAAGCTCACCAGAGCATTTCAGAACGTTGAAATTAAGTTGGCAAACGTTCATAGAACATCCAGAACAAGTTTTTAGAGATGCAAAATATATTAGGGTTGAAATATACGGCCCGTTATTGCACATTCTAACGCGTACACAAACGTGAACTCGTCGAATTTGGAGACGTGAATCAGTGCAAATTATCCATATTCTCGTATCGAATTCCTGCACGCGTTCATGCAAGAGTGGCGATAAATGGAAAAATTCTTGAGTCGCAAATGTAATCCAATGTGAAGCAGTGCTCTCCAGAAGGATTTTACGACGTTGAAGTGGACTTTGCAGGAATTCTAATTTCACGTTAAATTCTTTATACGCGATCGCCCTGTGCGGTACACGTGCTAGGATAAATTTTTCGTCGGCATGAACGGCGTATTGTATAATTTCATTGATAATTATTATTTCAGTAATATAGAATCACATGTATGTAACTACATGGATGTAATATCCATTTGTTTCTTTTTGACTAGAATATCATTTATTCACTAATCGTGTATTAATAATATATAAAAATTTTTTGAAGCAGTACATTGTCAGAATGTTACATGTTCGGACAACATATGTTCATTCTTGTTAGAGGCAATTATACTGAAAGCCAGAAAAAGCCCATTTCACTTTGCCTCAGCTTGTGTTGTTAATCAAATTTCGGTTAAATGTCTAACTTTATATTTCACGCAATTTTTACCGAGCAAATGAAAGATGCAACAAAAAAAGTATATAAAACTTTTGAAGCTCGGAATGTGGCTTTTACTTTGACAATGATAGACAAACAATCATATAGCAAAACAATGAAAGAGAATATACAAAACGTGATAGAGCAGACTGGAGAAATATGTCTCATCATTTTATGAAGAGATGATTCATGAATCCAAGCAACGTTATCAAAGCAAACTTTTGCTAATCGCGTCTGCTGCAAAGTTTCGTCTGTTCTTCACTATGTTAAGGAAAATATGCAGCTGAATTTTCAGATCGCGAAAGCACAGCGCTAAATTCAAAATTCTCTGAATTCCTTTAAGATTGGAACGTTCCTTTCGAGAGTAAAAGAGAGAGCGAGAGAAAATGAGAAAGAGAGAGAGAGAGCGAGAGAGATAAAGGCTGCGTACTCACGTTAGAACAAAGTTCAGTCGTAGTTACAATGCGAGGTCGAAATCGCAAAGAAAATTTGTTCTGCGTAACTCGTTCCCCGGAGAATCTCGACGCTGAAAATTTTGTAACCGTTTCTCCGTCGCGAGTGTTTTTTTATGAACTTGGTCGTTTGGATTTAAGTTAACAAAAATCCTTGCACTGAGTTTTACATATCCGATAAACAGCGCTGCGTTATTCGATGCGAATCATTAATTTGAAATCTTAGTTTATGGTATAAATCATTTGGGATGTGACAGATACGATAGCAAACCGGAAATGAGGCAGCTCTACGGATTCGATCAGTTGATATAGAGGCGGACGATTTTCTTCCAGTATCCCTCGTGGTGAGTTATCAGATCAACTTGTTCTTCCATTGATTCAGTTTGCGATTCAAAGTCGATTGAGAAAAATTTATAAAAAAAAAGAAACATTTATTAACCAATTTAACTAACATTTTTTTGTATTCTGTAATTAAATCAGACGGCAAAAATATTTAATATGAAAATTGAATGTTAAAAATTTGATACATCAAAATATAAACTGTTTTTATTCTCATGTACAAAAGATATTAAAAATGAAAAAATTCTATTTCCATATACTCTTTAATACGATCACTAGAAAGAATTTTGATAACACATTACTGCGTTTTTTGATTGTTAACAATAAGAGTATTTAATCGACGAAGCCTGTTTAAATATCACGTGTAGAATAATGTAAAGGCATCGTTAGAGGAGTTAGGAACTACGGTATAATTTTAACAAAGTCAACGAAAGTCTTTTAGACATGAAATGTCTGACATGAGAATTTGTTGAAATTGATTTTTATTCCAGATAATTTGTGGGAGACTCGGGTCGTAAAAATAGGTTAAAATTTCATGCATTTGAAATTTTACATGAAATTATTTTAATTATTTAACACAAAAGTTGTAGTATTTGGGGGGGGGGGGGAATTCTTGGACGAAATAAAAAGAATGATAATTACAGTTAACGATTTGTATTCTTGGTTTAAATTCAATTTTGTGCTCGAGTTTCGCTTGAAAATTTAAATCGAATATAAGTATATATGAATATGAATGAAAAATGATAGAAGTAAAAATGTCTAAAAAAGTCGAGAGCAGTCTAGACTGGTTAGCATAATTTAGTGATACTGAAAATCAGATGAGCTTAAAGTTGAACTTAAATGTTCTTTCCTATAACAATTTAACCGCTTTCTTTTTGAGAAGATCGCTTATTGAGTTAGCGCTGATATTTACCATCTACACTTTTAGTCTTGTCCGTTTGCTTTCAATACAGTTTTCTTTCAGTACGAGTGTGGATAGTACAAACAGATTTATAAAAGGCATATCGTTTCACCGCGTTTTACTCCAAAAGTGCAACTGTTTGGTAAAGTGTTTTCAACATGAATGCCTTGTCTTCAACGTGCATTCGTTTTACAGCGTTATAAAATCTCACAACCCACAAGTTCTTATTTCAAATTTGTTTCCCGCAATTTTTACAAGATTTTAGTAGTATTGAATTAATTTCTCTGCAAAAGCCATCAAAATTTTAAGTATCAAGAACTCATACTCATTTTCTCATACCCCAGTATTGAAGGATAATCATAAAACGTAGAGAAATAACACGGATACAAAATGAGTTTCAGAGGGATCATTTAGTCGAGAAATATTTTTGCCTCTTTTAAAAGAGTAACTTTTACAGAGTATACTTTTTTCGATGAACTATTTTAATTTTAATTCTGCATAAATTTTATAAAACGTTGTTAAAATCATACATTTGTATCGCTTTCACACACCAAGATAATCTGCACCGAAAGATCAAAACTTTGATTCAAAGTAGTAGATTAAGATTATGCCAAATCAGGTCAAAAGTGACTTAATAAAAGCAACAAACTCCTTGCGTTAATTTGCTTAATTAGTACAGTTTCAAAAAACAAATATTTGAAAAGAAAAATATCATCAGTTGATGAAGCATTGCATGACATAAAAGTCCAAAGCATTATCCCTTTTGAACTAATTAGTGCCGAGAAAAGAGCCGTTGTACAAAAATTGAAAAATATGAGAAATATTTTCAGTGATGTATATTTCAATTATCACATTTTTATATTCCGTTTAAGTTATATTGTTGACTATGCTCACTTCCATGATGATTTCTGACTTTATAAATAGGTATAATATAATCTGTTAAAAGTTAGTTTCCGACGTCTTTAATTGCAAAAGTTTCTTTTTTCTCTTACAAATCGCACACGAATAAGTGTATGCAGAACAATAAACGTATTTTAAGAAGAAGTATGGGCTGAAAAAGTTACCGGATAAGACTTATTACTGTTACTGTGTCAGTGACTAATTGCATTAGAATTCATTACAAATGTACTGAAATGAGATATAGTGAAAGTTCAGTAAATGAACATGCACGCTTCAGATTTAACTTATAAATTTAGATCAACTTGTGCTACTTTCAAATTTTAATTTAAACGAATAATAATTTTGGTCAAATTTTGAACCAACATTTTGCATCAGCATACGAAAGTTGAATTTTTGAAAGTATTTACGATTGACAAAATCTTACATTCATCATTTATGAATGAGGTAGCAGCTCGATTATTTGGCAAGTCTTTGTCGGACATTATTACGATCCAAATTATGCAAAACGGTATTACCGTGGAAAACTTTTATCAAAAAGAAAATTTTCAACTTTTATATAGTCTTACAAGTTTCCATCTTTACCTGAGTTTCAAGTTGAATACACCACGTTCATACATCACAAGAATGATTTATCACTAACTTTAAAGGTAGGTTTTATTTTGGTTTAAATAAAAAGACATTCTAAAAAGGTACACTTCATGACTTCAATTAAAGTAGAAAATTTGAGACCAGCAAAAAGGGTTAAGAAAAAAACGAATTCCATGAATTCGGAAGGATATTCCCAAATGATAAAGAGTACTGAATTATCAGCGTGGTATCAAGATTTATGTTTTCTTCGGTGTTCTTGAAATTTTGTACGAAATCGACTCACATCACTGATATCACCGAGAGCAATTTAATTCGTAATACAGTCGTGGCATCGACCTTCGATAGATTTCTTAGTCGAGAACTCTCTCTGCAGAATAGGCTCTGTGCAATGGCTACACAGGGATAATGCATCGCCGAACCCAAGGGGTTTGTAAAATCCACTTAAATCCACCATGATTTAGTAAACCAAGCGAATTTGGGTGGACGAACAACACGATGCGCCTTTTTAGACTGATAGGAATCATTAAAAAGCACTCAAATGACACCAAATTAAGTACTCTCTCGATCTTCATAGCCTATATATATTATTGCCATATTTTTATTGCAACTTTTACAATAATGTTTTTTTTTTAAATTTATTTACACAAGTTTTTTTTTGTACCTGAGAACATTTGAAGTTATTGTTCATTTTAAATGATATCTGGATAATAAAGTTTTGGAAGCTTTTTCAGTACTCGTGAAAGGAGGTATTATTAGTATCACACTAGGATCCGATTATAACAAGAAAATTGATGTTTGCATTAAGTTTCGATTCACTCGGTAAGGATGTACTTTTTATGTTAAATCTGAGTCGTGTTCGTTAGCTTTTGTTTTTTAATGTTTACTCCGCATCTGATAAAATTAAATAAATTGTGTCATGAAATACGTGAACATATTTCTATCGGTTATAGATTTATTTGATTCAGTTGCATGTTCGATTTATCTTTCTTTTAATATTGCTTACTTCGTATTATCAGTGATACAACCAAATATTTGAGTCGACATATCTGTGCATTGATTTTTGTTGTTAATATTCTTTTTTAACTTTTATATTTTTTAATCCAGCAGAAAAATTTATATCAATATTTTCTTCGAGGAGAAATTTCTTAATGAAACATTCATGCAGTTAAATAGTTGAAAATTAATATAAAATCAACACAAAATTTTCAGCGATCACGAAATGCTTTTCTCTCAAAGTTTGTAACAGTAGCTGCCTGGCTGTTGAAAAGGAACGCGGACAGTAAGAGTGGGACGAAAACGTTGAAGAAGAAGTGACACGAATTTTCAATTTGCGACCCCTTGCAGTGGTCAATTTATAACATCTTTGAGATTTTCCCGATCCTTGCCGTCAATCAGAACTGTCACTCGACGGTGTTCCAATTACTTGAGGAACAAAGGTTTGGACTGCATTTTTCATAGAAATTTAGTTTGCTGAATCTTGCAACTTTTTATCCAATTCCAGGACGTTATTGTGATAGTTTACCTATAATAACCGGGATGGATATTACGACACGAAGAGTTGCACAAAATTCCCAGGATTTTGTCGATAGGGATCTGCATTTATTTTCCAAATTATTAATTAAATATTTCATCCAAACGAATGCAAATATTATCGGCTGGATATATAATACAAAAATGACAAAAAGAAAAACTTTTAAAAATATCAATAAAATTATTTAAATATAATCGATATCCATATATGGATTTTATTGAATTAAATTCAAGAGAATATTTGGAATATTATAGATTAGATGAAAAAGTTTGTTATCGTACTTTTTTAATCGTTCATGTTCTGTTAAAAAACTTTCTGCATAAAACACCGGCAATTTTTATTTGCATGTCAGGATCTTAGCTTAAAACATATTTGCTTATGCTTGAAACTATGTTTCACTACTATAGGTATATGGGGAATAGCGATTTCTCGAGCGGTCCGCTGCTTCATCAAAGAGCAAGAGTTAACTACATCAAAGTTGAACTATCTTACATTACCACAATGAAATTTTGTTAGAAGACGAGAACGAGTATCACGCGATATTTAAAAAAATGGAATTTTATTCATTTTGCTCTGAAATAACTTTTATTGGCGAACAATTTTCGGTTGTGGTATAAATTGTGATTTACATTTTAATAACTTTATTTTATAGAAATATAACAAGTGACAAATAGAACAAAAAGTTGTTTAGATGTTTCAGAACAAATGCTTGAAAATCCTTTGATGATACGTAATAAAACGGATTTGGAAAATATTGACAAATGTGGGTCAAACAGTAGCAAGTGCAAAATTGTAAAAGTTTGCGGTGAAAATATGTCAATGGCATATTGACTCGAAACTTATATGGAAGTAGTAACTTCTAAAATTTTGTCTTAACAGATATATAAGCGGATACATACTTGCATGAGATAAAAAATTAGAGTTGTGCGATGATTAAAAACGTGTTTGGTAACAAATTTCTGAGTGTCAAACATATTTATTTACGATATTTTTTTAATTATATTAGATTTCACGGAAACAATATTTTTTACATTTTGCATATACATTTTACCAAAATGTATATGCAGTTGCGCCGAAAAGTAAAATATATATATCATATTGTATTTATATTATTCAATCATTTACGTAATAATCGTGGATCATGATATTAGAAAATTAGTTGAAAACATTGTCACTTTTAGAAAGTTCGAACAATTTTAAATTCGGAAAAATATTGAAAAAATTTAGAACAAACGTGATGATTGGCTATTTAGAAAAAACACGAAATTACACTTAAGGACCCCCTTTATTGTAGAATATAAAATCAAAAGTTAAAATAATGAGTTTATAAATTCGCAGGGATATGTATGATATTCATTATGTAATATATAACGTTTTTACATGGGTACTCAAAACGAACTATACTTAATAATGCAATCCAGTTTAATCCAGTTATGATATAACATTTTTTACCCATCAAAAAAACAAAAAGTGGTCTATTAATCCTTTAAAGGCATAGTCATCGTTCAACGACAATTATCAGTAAATGAGATTTCTTGAAAAAAAGCAGCGTCCACCTTGCTAATTATCAAAAAATAGAGCAATTTGATGTGATTAAGGTTCAATAATTATATTACGCAGGTAATGAGGAGTGTAGTAGCATCAGATAAACTAAAGTAGCGAAGATAAACTCAATTTTGTGCATACCCACACATTTTTATTTTCGTTCAAAATGTGCTAGAATTTCAGGAGGAAACATCTTTGAAAATTAATAGTAGTGTCATTGAGTTGTGGAAGAAAAATGATAACATTTCGATTATGTAAAGAGCTGTTCTACGTGGTAAAAATCGAGTTGATAAAAAACAAATTGTTCTATGTTTTTATTTTAATTTTGAAGTGCGAGTAACTGCTTAAAATTTGTTTCATTTTAGATAACTAACGAAATGTATATTATATGAGAAGACTGTTAATAAAAAATTTTTTACAAGGTTTTCACGAAAAATTTTTATTTTGATCCGGCGCAACTCTGCTATATTTGAATTCGGGACAACTGCCTAAATCTAAACGCAGTATTCTTATCTATTTTTTTCGGATCGGCGCAATTGCAAAAGCCCCAAATTGCGGTATAAGTTTAAAAATCCGCTTCTCCAAAGCAGATTAAAAATTTTTACAACTCGTACATCCCACACAGACAAAAATATATTTTGAAATATATTTAAAATATATTTTATATAAATTAAATATATCATTTTATATTCTGTAAATTTTTTTTTATATTAAAATATAAAGCGGCAAGATCTTATATAAAATTCATATAAATAAAATATAAATGTATATATATATATATATACATATCCCTGCGAATTTATAAATATATATATATATTAACTATAAAAAATAAATATAATCCATATATATTTCGACTTACATTTTTGTCCGTGTGGGATAATTACCTTTTTATCATGATAAAATATCAAAAGAAAATGTTTTCAAATGTTTGAGTGTTTTATTTCATTTAAAGAACTTAAATAAACTGTGTTTTAGCAAATTTTCATATCTCAATGAAACCTGTTTTGACTTACAAACGTTTCAAGCATAATTTCAGTGCGCTGAATAATTTTGTCTAGTGTGAATGAAAAGTTAATTAAATATGTTGATATATGATAAAAAAAGATAAACAAATTTTAAAAATTTTCGAACATGCAACCAAGCAATTGTCAAAATGTTCCAACCTTAAGCTTGAATTATATAGCATTTACAATATATTAAGTTGCATTGAAATTTAAGTGGACTCACATAAGGAAAGTTGTAAGATCACGGTAAGGAGCACTGCGAGTTTAGATGCTGCCATGAGGCTCCAGAACTCGAGTCAGCAATCTGAAACAGAAAATTTCGTTAAGTATATACTACAGTCGTGCGGTGCCTTAATATTAGCGCGATGGTTTCTTCTCCAACTATACATTGGTAAAATTACATTTAAAGATTAAGACATTGGGTTCGAACTTTTCAATAAACCGTCTTCGATAACTTTTATTTTTTCTTTATATACTTTTCTATAAACAATTCATAAAAATCCGTTAAGAACTGCAGACATTTAAAAGAGAATGAAAAAATGTTAGCTATATTTCAAAGTAAAATCAAATTCTAATAAGAATTTTTCAGATTTTGATAAGCGAACATTTTTGTATTTAAAAATTTCAAATTTGGAAAGAAATGATAAGTGCCATCAACAAAACTGGAAATAGAGATAGAGTATTTGGAGATGGGAACAATGTAATTTTTATTTCTCCACATGTTTAATTAATCCGATGAAATGCACAAAGCAGATAGTACTGGTGAAAAGTGGACGTATGTGGAGACAAAGACCAGTAAATCGTTAGAGATGAATATAGTATGCAGTAACTAGCAAGGTATTTTAGCTAATCATATTTTCATTCTCCTCTCAATGCAGCTGATGAACTCCAGAATTCATATACGTTAATAAGAGGTCGAGTTAATCCGATCATCTTGTCTTAAATTTATTAGCATTTTGATTGAATACAGATGAATTGCAGGAATGAATTGAAATTATCAAACAGTTGCAAACAATTTTCGCCAAATATATTCAAATTATCACCTGGAAGCCTTGAAAGAAGTTTTATGTGAGTTAGATAAAATGAATTTTCAAACTATGTTTGTTAAGAACGTTTCAAAAGGAAAAATAAGAGTTTTTCTTATCTTATCAAAATCTTATGTTCTACAAAATTAAATTTTTTCACCAGATGACGTGTTGAAAATTGAAAAAATTGGAGAATTGCAATTTAAAAAACAATCTCAGACAAAATATTGGATTTTTATTAGATATAGACCTCATTCGTCTTCAATTTAGCGTCAAATTTTATTTTCTCATGTTTTCTACAAATCCAAGTTATTATTTAAATTCAATTCAAAGTTTGTAAACTGACTCGTTTTTATCTAACTTTGCAAATAAAGGTAAAGCAAAAAATCTTTATTATATGAAAAAAAAAAAAAAATTCTTTTAAAAAATTGTGTATTATATTGATATGTATGAACTACAAAATTATTTTTAATTTCTATTAAAGAATATTGTTTAACCATTGAAATGCATTAAACTCATTTTGCGTGTTTTAATAATCCTTTCAAGATTTTTATTAAATTACCATGAACATGAAAAGGAGAAGCAAAGATTAGGTTCTGATTTAATGTCTGCAGCATGTCAAGTAATTTTGGCAGTTCGCGTGTTCCTAATTTATATCGACGTGAGCACGTTGTTGCAAAAAGTTCGTGTTACTTAAAATCTTGCTCGGCACGAGATGTTTTCACGCACGAAAACATCGGCGAGCGTTGTCAATCACAACTATAACGATTTCAGTGTCGTGTTGATTTCATTTGATGTTCATGAAAACAGAAACTTGTACTCGTAATACCAATCGTAAATAGAATATATATACAGTATATAGTTATTTTGATTAATCCTAAAACTTGGTAAATGTGTTTTTTTGGAATCAGTGAGAACGTTGCTTGTTTAGCGTTACGCCAAGCTTCAAAGTATCGGCTGTGCGGCACCAGACGAAAGTTCTTAAGTGAAAATAAATATCTCAAGACTACGTTCGACTTTTACCAATATCTCATTGACGATTGCATCAAACTTTTTAGCATATTTCAAAAACAGATGATGAACAAGTTTCGAATACACATTAAAATGAATAACATGAAAAAAATCGTCAGTATCTATATCGTACCTGGAAAAAAAGTTCCATACCCGAACATGTACGATTGAACAAAAGTTTTGCAACTTCATACCAAATTATACGTGATCGTACATAATTTTGTAACGTAGAAAAAAAAACTATGACTATTTCATAGTTGAGGCGATAGCTGGACAAATGACTTAAGCGGTCCGCTTACGATGTTTACGATATTTTTAACACGGTCGATACGGTGTTCTTGTGGAACGTATAGCTTAGATGAATAATGTGTTTTTAAAATCATTATACGAATCCAGGCAAAAATACGATCTGCCAGCATATAATCGAAGCGATTCTTCAATGACCGACGGTAATGGATTTCTTGAGGAAAATGGAATTTCCTCGTCGGGCGTATCAAAGCAGCTACCCCGTGATACGTGCCTTAGTCACCCACCGATGATTTCGCGAGTATTCGATACTCCATAAGTTACATGTGGCATGAATGTATGTATGAGACGCGAACTTGATGCTTTATGCATCGAACGCAGCTTGATAAGGCACACTGGGGACTGCGCGAATGCATTTCATCATTCAACTCTGCAGTTGAACAGAAAAATGTTCAAAAGACATGAACTTACTAAGTCATTGCATTAATCTGTATCATTCGCAGTTTGACGTTGACGAAATATTGGCTCTGACCGAGCCATTCCACCGCATTCATTTTTTTTCGGGCTATCAGTCACCCCGAGGCCATTCTCCCGGAATATTTAATGTTCAGAAAAGTTGCACAAAATTCGCGTCCTCTTATAAATGTATTTTGTGCTTTCATGTAACTAAATGAAAATAGCCACCCTTTCTGTTTCGTGTAAAAGATGTGTTGATAAAATTCTATTCACTATTTACATTTTTAAAGTAATTCAAATGTTTGGTTTGAATTTTGTGTGTATTTTCTAATAAACAAATGAAAGTTGGTAGTCAGGAAAAATTGTTGTTCTATTTTTTTGCTATAAAATCTGAAAATCAATAGAAATTACAAAGTCACTCAGACATTTTTGTTTTCGAACAATTTTAGAAAAATTATAAATATTCTATTCGTAGTTTGATAATCTGATGACAAAAGTTGAAAAATTATAGAATCACGACAGAAGATTCGGACGACTCTTCTCAGCACATATATAGTTAGGACATTTGACAAATGTTATGTACCCAAGAAAACAATATTTTTGTTCAATGGTTCATATTGGTGAACCAATACTGATGGTACCTGTCTGTAACACGCGTCCAACACATGTTCAGTTGTTTTTTACAGTCAGACTAAACAATCTTTCTATCCGTTTATATTTATATTTAATTTTATAGATACTTCACGAAACATACTTCCTATCGACATTGCGCGACGTAAATTCGTCGCGAATTGCTACGGCTATAATTACCTGTCTCCACAAGACAACAATAAAAATTGTGTATCGGAATTGAAATTTACAAAATCGCTGTCATAAAACTTTCAATTGCTCCGGAACTAATTGAAAATAGTTATAAAACAACTCTTTGAGCATAAAAATAAAAGCACAAACTGCTATCGCTGTTGAATCGTTCACATGTAACTGAATTCTTTATTTGAAAAAGTCCATTCTCAAGAACTTATTTTCCCATTTCATTTGTGTCAATTTCACTTCAGAACATTCTGAAATTTGACTTCGAGTAGAATAATACTGCTCTCAGCTTTATTTTGTCAGCATTCGCTTCAATTTTAATTACACGTTAACGTAGATAACAACGAAAGAAATATTAAAAAAAATAAATGACGACATTATCGCATTATAATATTAAATTTTATTGAAATCATACGGACTTTAAGCATCCTTATTTTTTAAAGCTCCTTTTATTTAGCACAAAAGAGGGAAAACACTGAAAATCTTCATTTCTAATATGGAAGATTCATGTGACGAATTAAATACTCTATCCGTGATATGAAGTTTGAGTAAGACTGAGCGAATGAGAAAATGAGAAATAGAGATGGAGGGCGATTGTGGATCAGCGAAATTATGAAATATTCTCCGCAGTAGTGACCCGTGTCTCGGACGGTAGACACTTTCCTGAGCGTGATTGTATTCTGATAGGGTGAACATGTTACAGCTCACCGCGACGCATACGAAGTACTTTTCACCTTTCATCCGACACTCAGCCTCTTGGACCGTGCAGTCCAACCTCGACAAATCAGAGCGAGCAGGCTCGCAGAAACGCGAACCACTCTCGCGCCACATTTTAACGTCGAAATCTACTTTCTCAAGTGACTTAGGGGTTCGGCCGGGCTAATTTATTAGCGACGCGAGAACGCTCGTAAAAGACGCCATTCATGTCAATTGACAAATTTTCATTCATCATTTTATGATCAAGGAATTCAATTTTGCAAGCTCTGGTAATTTGCAATTGTTTAAGTCACACAAGATGTATAACATTTTTTTTAATACAAAAAAACAGAATTGTTTTCTGTTGCATTATAAGATTAAAAGATAGGAAACAAATTGTTGTTGTCGACTAATTTCATTGAAAGGGTCGATTAATATTAATTGAAAGCAGGGTCTTGTTTATAGCATCGTTCTACAAGGTAACAAACATATAGGAGTCTAAAATAAGTACAGGTTTTTTCGCGGTCTAATCATTCTTACGCATTTAACATTTTAACGTCTAAAGATATCATGCAGAACGACGTGAAAAAAAGAGCGGAGTGATATATGCCGTGTGAAAAGGAGTGCAATGGGCAGCGAAAAAAGTGTTAGCCGCGGCGGGCATAAAAAGGGCAAGTGAACGTCATCGTGGCAGGCGTAGAAAGATTGAATACGCAATAAAATGCTCGTAACTGCTCGTAGCGCGAGTTTTGAACATCGGGTGGTGGGAAGCAACGTGCTAATTATTTTCGTGTTCCTTCATAAAGCTGGCATCCAAATTTTTCAGCGGCTCGGATGCGCGCGAGCTTTTACGTGAATGCGTATATTGTGTCTGCATGAAGAGGCACAAAGGCAGAACATCACAGGGACAAAAATCGAATGCATTTTTGTGAGCTAGGCTGTGTGCGCTTCATGTTTCCGTTTGACGTTACTTTATTTCCAATTAACGACTGTAACCTAACTACCGGAAAGAATCCGCCAGAAAAACGCACGTAACTTGCGTTATATAATTTTTACGTTAATTTACCTCGACTGTGTCCGCTCTCTTTACGCTCTAATTTCATTTTTCGTTTTCACTTTGTTGTGACTTCAGTAATGTTTCGCATCTTGTTCTATTTTATCATGTTTGAAATGTTCGTAATGGGTTTAAGCTTTTTTAATCTCACACAAGCAAAAGAAAAGCGATTTTCATTACTCTCAAAACAACATGTGTACATTCTTACAGTTCTTTAAATTCCTTTCTTTTTGAGTTGAAACTTTTATTCAGCTATATTTGTTTATCGTACAATTTCTGTCACGCATTTGTTTCGCATATTTTCGTTACAACCGTGGTAGAAACATTTCGAGGCCTTTTTTTTATTCGATATTATAAATATCCTCATCGTCGCATAATTGAAACATTACTTTACCACCGTTCAGAATTTTGCGATTTTAAATAGTAATGTACATATGCATGGACACACACACATACAAACGTCTATAAAACTCGTTGCTGCAAAAGCTGCAAATACATCAGTTCGTGTACATGTAATGCGTGACAAACTTGGTCAATTTGACACATTAGATCGTCAGCAGATATTCGATAACGGTCGCCAGGTGTAATTTACAGCGGCGCAAAAATTATTTTATGCGAATCAGCAAAACGTTCGCACTTCGCCTTGCGGTGTTCAAACGCCGTTTTTCTGATAATGGCACCGCGCAATCACTTTTCATTTATTGACGTTTGATAAAAAATGAAAGAATATTTTTCCCGCGCACGCATTTTTTCTTGTTCGTCCGATGAAATTGCACGTCCCATAAGTGTGACACTGACGATGAGTTAACCAAGGTATTGGCTTCTCCGTTTTATCTTTGCCGATTCTCTCGGTCTGCTGTACACGACACAAAAAAGCTACCAACACGCAACAACGAGACACATCATATATTCGAGTCAGGTTGCACTGTACGACCGATAAGAAGTTCCTGCGCGGAGTACACTAATAATTATGCAGAGAATATCACTTCGTGCGATGCTTGCGGAACAAGAGGACGAAGCGCCTGGAAACGAACTCTCGAGCTGTCTTCTTTTTTTAGCCGCGCAAATATATGGTAACCTTATTTTCAGTTTTATGCAGATTTTTTTACAACTGTTATGTAAAGCATTATTGGCCACGCCTATACACGCCGAATGCCACGAATAAATTTTTAATACTGACACCGTTCTTTCGTATATTAGGAGACACAACGTGGAAAATTTCTTTGTAGTTTGTAAAATTCGAGAGAAGCACTTCTCTGAGGAATGTTAGCAGTTTACAATACATCCAATATATTGCAAACACGTGACATCGCAATTGCGATATTCAGTTTCTTTTGAGACTGAAAGATACGATTATTTATTTTTTATTTTGTATACATATACATATATATATATATATATATATATATATATATTTTTTTTTTTTTAACAGTAGAAAAATCGCAGGGAAATTTTTATACATCTGCTTTGTACAGGATGACTGAATTGAAATGAAAGAATAGGGGGAGAGAAAAATGAAAATTTAATTTTCAGATATATTCTGTATACGAAGTCGTTTGAAAGTGCTCTTCAGAGAGCGCGCGCGAGAGATTCTGAGAGACGAAGTTTTGCGCCCATTACGGGCTTCACATACGGCGATTCCCCGCCGCGAAATATAAAACATTTGCTGCACTTTCAATGCGATTGTTTTTCTCGGAGTAAGTATAAGCGGATGCGCGAGGGGATTTTTATTTGAAGCTTCTCTCTCGATACCTCGATAAATGTGCATTTCGGAGTTGCCGTAAAGCCTCTGTTACGTGCCTCGCGAATTGAAGCTTTTGACGAGTTTTGCGCTATGCATTTTTTATCTGATATAAAATGCAATAATGCACACGAGTGGCGCATGAAGTGTTCACGTGCGACTCTGTTACCAACGATAAAAATCAGCTGAGCCATTTTTCGTATATAGGCTTATTTGGCTAGCATCAGCGATCGTATTGCTTATGCTTTTCATACTGCTGCGATTTTCAAAAAAGTTCAAATTCTCAAGTTTTATAATTGTCCACTGAACTGATCAAAAAAATATATCCGCCTAATTAATTACAGATTGCATTAATCACATCGGCTTGATTACGAAAGTGTCATCCCGAGACATCAAACACCGCAGAGTATATGTTGGATAAACGACCTAATATGAAACAAAGCCTACTTTTCGAGGCAAACTCGCGTCATCATCAGCTCGTGTTTGTTCATCTTAGAATCTGTGTATCATGTGCGCAGGGTAATTAATTTCACCTGTCATCCGTTTCATCAATCCGTAATGATCCCAAGGCCTAGGACAAACATGCTGCACGATTGATTTATGAAGGTGAAAACGATGACGCGAGGCAAAACTGAGAAAAATCGAAACAACGTTTATCAGGGGGTGTACATCCATGGTGTATTTACGGGTCAGTTGGATGGTAATAGGTTTGGGGATATAGCGCCGCACGTAACTCAGCATCAGACTGTACGAAGCAGACCTAACTCCCCCGCATTTCCGTAATCCCCGATACAGAACACTCTCCGGGCCCTACCATTCATCTTTTACTGCATTGCCCTCGATTCGCTCTCAAACCAGCTACTTCATACCAAATCCGATACTCGCTAACGGCTCGCTTGACTTTATTTCGATCACCATTAATCATACCTCATTTTTCCTTGTTAAAATTATTACAAATCTGCCGTAACACACACATGCACATACTTGAAACATAATCATAAAGAAACGTGTGTGGCACATGTATGACAATATATGCAGCCAGATATGCTTCGAAATGCAACCAAGTCATGTGTCATGTGTTCTGCATATATGTGGCATCAACGTTGCTTTGCTTGCGCCAGTATTTAACACGATGATGTTGAATGTTCGGTAATTTAAATTCGATGAAGTGACAAGGAAAACTTGTTCTGCCAAATCAAAACAACTTCGAATGCAACTTCACGAACTAGAATTGCAAACTGAATGTCGTCGCAAGTCAAATTCGACTATCTTTGATTTGTTTACTATAATTACGTTAAGTTAACTACACTTGACTGGCGACTGACCGTCAGTAAGACCTAAAGACATTAGCGAGTTTTAATTGTATCAATGGCGGTGATTCTCATTCACGTGTTAATTTATTGTAAACAATTAGCATTCATTTTGAAAGTATTGAACGATCAAACCATGTCTATTATTGAAGTTGTTATAATGATTTAGAGGCTTAACCGTGAAATAACATAAATCGGATCTAAACGTAATTTTTTATGTGATTTCCTCATTTCAGTCCATTTTATTTAAATGAAATTTTTTTGAATTATATATTTGAAAATTGGGTAATTATGATATTTGTATATAATACGATGTTATTCAGGTTACCGAGTGTAAACTATTGTAAAAGTCAGCATACATAATAATATAATGTGTTTAATATATTTGTAATATATTAAATTCAATTAGAATGGCACACAATACACACGCGGGATGATTTGTTGTTTCGTTAGTTTTAACCATCCGTGTGTCTACTGAGTTTGCAATACAATACATCTCAAATATTTGTCAAAAAGTGACAGGTCATTAAATGAATCGATAAACTTCGATTTTATAAGCGGAAGCATAAAAATAAATATCGCATTACTAATTACAGAACTTCATTTTGTACCTCTTCAATGAATGCAAACAAAACAACGCAAATTGTTATTATCATGCTGTCAGCAACGACAAAATATATATACGAAATACCTCGGTCGGATTTCAAATGACTTGGCTATTAGTGCGACTGATTAATGATCTGATCGAAATCTATCTTCGAATCAAATTGACGTATGTACATAAACAGAATGGCTCGTCCACGCCTGAAATGAATATTCTGCTAAAGTCAATTGGATTGGTTTAACGCTTTCATGCCGCACAAATTGACGCATGAAAAGGTAATATATTCCAATTAATTTGTTACCGTTAATGATAAACTTTGAAATGCATTGCTATCGCAAAAAGAGAATCTCGTTAGATTTTAAAAGTGCGTGTTTTTTTTGGTTATACTCGTAGCACAGTTCCGTATCTGATATTCATGAATGTTAAGTTAGAATGTTTTATCTTATACGGAACATTGAAGTGTTATGACGAGAACATGAAGGGTAACGTGATGGTATCGAGCGTACTGTACACATCTTTCGTCGTGCCTTTTACGATGCAAGCTCAAATTATGTGAACATGAAAAAGAACTGTTCATTTTTAAAATTTCTTCTCTGTCAATAAATTGTTTAATTACACAACACCATATGTAAAACACAGCTAGCTTATCGTATATCACTTTTTATCGAATTTGTCTTTGTTCGCGTAATATCTGGCTTAAATGTCACTGACAAACATGCAAAGCTGTGCGAAAGCACAATAAATTGCTTTTTTTTCATTTGCTTTCAATATTTTTTTCTATTCGGTCAGTTTTTCTTGTCCCAATATTTTTTTTTCTCCAGATATTGTTCAATTTCAAACAAAGATTTATGTTGCGAAATTTTCAAGTCTGCGTTCAGACAAGCGGAATAAATCACGATCAACTTCAAATCCGAAATTTCGTTTAAAAATCGATTTCGCAAAATAGCTCGCACTAAAATATTTCTTATTACGAAGTGCGATTGCAGAAACTCCATAAGTTGGGGTTGCTGCTGCTGTCAAGCTGTTTTCAGAGCTTGATTAATTAGTCAGTCGTGAACTTCGGTTCAGTCGGACGCATTTCTTGCGCTTCTTATTTAGAAATAAGGCTTTTTGCCAAGTGATCTGCTTACAATTGGACTTTGTACCATTATTAAAATCTCTCAAAGCAAAATCTTGATTGTTAAAATCACACAACAAATTAATTTAAGCCAATATGATTTTATCCCAATTAGTTGATTTAGTTTAGAAAAAAGAAAGGATAAAAATCTTGAGCAACATCGTTTCAATTGAAAAGGGCGTGAGAGGAAGTAGATTAATGTATATCACAAAAGCATTTTCCTAGGGAGCATTAGATCGTGAATTGAGTTCCACCCTTTGGCGCGCCTCTGTTTATTCGGGTTACTGGCACTTCGCATGATCAGATTTTTCACCGAGCGCAGATTTTACGACGACAGTAACTCGAAAAGATGATAAAAAGAAATCCGACGAGCACAAAATATGATAATGTATAATCAGATAATGCCGTAATTTGTCAACGTCAGTAAACTGCATTAACTCGGCTCATAACTAAACAAATCAATATAAAAGTGATTCACTCTCGATCCAATGATAATTAAGTTGAAAGCCACAAAGTTAATGACGCTAAAGAGTCGCAACTTTGCCATCACGTTCCCTGTCCAAAAAACCGCATCGAATCCATTAAAATCACTAAGCACTCTGTGCATCTGGAATAAATTAAGTAGTAATGGCCGCTATTAAGTCAGACGATACAAAAAGGTGGCAAGACCTTTTGAATTAATCCGGGGCAATCTCGCATGTCAATATTATCTTAATTCCATAACCCGGGCGCAGTTAAGTTGGTTATAAATACGCCCTACCGCAATGGACAATCAACCTTGAAGCCTGTCGATTATTGGCAAATAACGTTATTCGAAAGCCAAGTGCAAACAGCGCCGAACAAACAGCCCCGCCGGGCTTTATTACAAACGATAAACGTTACGAATTGTCCTGCCAAATCAAATATCAATTATCATAGTCGGTTTCACATACACGAATTTAGCGCAAGGAGGGCAAGGGGCATTTAACATGCGGGTTTTTGTCGGCCGGATTGCGCAGTTAAAATGCGAAATGAAAGAGCGGCTCTTTACCTTGCGGTCAAGTGTGCCATAATGCTCGAGTCCGAATGAGTGACGAGTGCATATAAATGAGCTGGAAAGCTCAAGCGGGTATCGTTCTCGTACAGTTATCAGACAGTCGGTCCGGTGTGAATAGCAAATTGCGATCGGTCCAAGGAGGGCTCGTCCTCTCCACGTGAGCAAGTGTGCACGTGACGTGTGCTTTATCACATCGTCATGGATGGGTGTACACAATTCGTGTCAATGTGAGCGACGATACAGAGCCGGTCTTGCCGCTCCTGAAATATGCAGGTGATACGCGGGGGCAGGCAGAACTCGAGTGTGTGCGAGCTTTGTCGGCTTATACAGACTGTGCGGCATGAGTATTTGAGATTCGCTCATACATAAATACCCGCCTTACGTACACTGGATAAATGCACGTGTACCCGTGTAAGCGCGGCTCCGCTCGAGAGTCGAGCACAGTCACTCCATTGTCGCGGGCTAAACTCATTACTCACTGACAAGGTTAAGCAGTCACAAGTGTATCTTAACGCGTGCAGCCTCCACGAAAATCGGCCCTTCATAATTCGACGGGATTTAATACAATGCACATCACTGCAGATGCATCCAGCAATAAACTAATAAACCTGATCGCGCATAACGGCTCCTTTGTGCTGTTCACGATCATGATATTTCGATCCGATTATTCGTAATCGAATTATAAGATACCGATGACTTTTGTGACAACTCATCCTTTTAAATACAAAACTCCAAAAATGTATTTTCTTTTGTCTGGGTGTATTATAATTGTTTTGTTTTTGAATGTTTATTTAATTCGTTGAATGAATTTTTATGCGGATATAAATTATCCCGTGTTGAAGACAAATTGCATTCAACAAGAAATTCGACACTGCAAAATTGCGATGAATAATACAATGTAACAAAGTGTCACACTGCATTAGGTAAAAATGTATACTCAAAAAAAAGTGCAAAAAAATCGAGTCGTTGCATTAGTGACAAAATATTGCTTTCGCTTTTGATGTTGAACACTCAAACCGCCGTGCGCGGCTTCAAAACAGAGTCACTATTTAAAAACCCTTCATTTAACCGTGCATTTGACGTAGGAATTAAACACACAAAAAGTATGCCAAGAGATTCAAGTGCGCGGTGTTTATCACGAGCACATTCTTTTATTTTTCAGCGCTTCGAATCGAGGATTAATCGATTTACATTGGATTTTGAAAAAAGGCACGAAAATGATAAATTTAAAATGTTGATATTTATGAACGTTGGGAAATTCCTGTTGAAAATTCATGGTCGCGGTTACAAAATATACATAACGAAATGTATAGTTAGAAAACATAATATATTATGAGCAGCTAAGTGATGATATAAATCCCATTACATCTAGAAATCTAGGAAGTACAATTTCCGTGTGCAAGCAAAACGTTATTTGAGAGTTGAACCGGCGAAACTGTGTATCATTTTACTAACCACGCGCTCCTCTCGGAGTATCTATTGATTATGCTACTTAGCGTATAAGGAGCATCGCGGTTCCCTATTATAAATGCATACAAATGGGCGTGATTAATAAATACGGTGATGTATGCAGATGCGGTGTAAACTCAAATTACATTTGCATGTATGAATCCATTAGTTTGTTCTCTCTAATTGTCCAAAATCACTTTGCAAGCATTTAATTAATTTAGTTTACATCCGGCTGAAAGAATTATGTACAAAGTTTCGTTAATAGCTCGCGCGAGGTTATTTTAACAGGCGAAGCTCAAATATGAATATGTGCTTTTTCGTTACAACAAGGAAACAGAATGAAAGCATAATAAATAAAACTGCGCATGCAAAATTCATCGGGGTATTCGGTTGATTTGAGGAATGCTTGTCATTTTTCTGCAATTTGATCAAGTGGTGTACTCTATCAAGTTATGGCGCAGGCGAAGTTTATGCACACACTACAATCGACATGTTGCACGGATGTACATGCGAGCAACTTTATGCATCCATAAATTCCTACTGTAAATTATGCAGTTTATATACTCCGGTTATTCTAATTTAAACTCCATTTTGCCATTTGAAACGTAAACTGTTACAAAAATTACTTGCCTTAATAAAATAATGCGACATTTTATTTTGCTCACTGGCAAATGTACCGCATCGATATACCGCGATGTGAATTAATGATTCCTCTCACGTACCTCACGTACCGTTTTGACAATATTTTCTACGATTTGCAACTGTGCATCCTGTTCTTTCAAAAATGCGAAAATACATTTTCTGTGCACCGCGTAATACATCCTCGTGATTAGACTTGCTGCAAGTTAATGTCTAATTATGCATTTCTCTCGTTGAGAAGAATATTTCTTCCTTTTTTTATTTGCTATTGCACGCAAGTTTGCAGCCTAGAATAAAATAAATAATAATGAGGTGTTGCACGACGCTATAGAGGATGCCGCAGCTGATAAATGCTCGGCGTGCAACGCGTAATGTAGACTAACTATATGAAGTCAAATAAGGTACGACTTCGTTACCTACACATAAATGCACATTATTTGCTTCAGTTTTTGTTTCATTGTTATTTATGTGTGTTCCGTTTTTCGAACTTCTTTTTTCTCTTCCTTTTCGCTTAGTTTTCTTTTTGCCCAAGTGCTGATTTTGCTCTAACATATTTTTGTACACACGCAAAACCTCGAATATATGTACAAGACAGCAAAACAATATTTGTGATAACTAAACAGAACTTGTTATCACTGCGACTTGTGCAACTTTGGTCTCAGGTCAAACGTCACAGTCGAGTAAATTGCGAATCAGATTATTAAAGTTTATGAGGAATTAGTGATAACTATATCGAGTGCAAGTAAGAATATAAAAAGGTTCATATTTTTTTTATAATACAAGGTTCCGCTCGTTGAAATCATGAAAATTTTACAAATTGAACAAGTCTTTTCTTCAAGAATACGTTGAAAAATGAAATTAATGTGGAAAAAAATCTTGCAAAAAATTGATACGAGACCATACGTTGATAATGCAACATATTACATGTTTTATTAATTTTTTGCTCAGCTGTGGTATTCAATATTGCGTTTGCACAGAAGATCGATATGTATGGATATCACAATTAATCAACAGAATACCCAGACTGTAATTTCTCAAGATGCATTGTATGGTACTCATTTTTCTTCTTTGAAAAAAAAAAAAAAAAAAATGTATTGATTACTTATAATTTTAGATCATGTTTAAATTAATTAGTTTTGAACTGTCATAAAATATAATGTAATCGAACTCATAAAAAAAACTATACAATACAAAAGTGTACTCTGATATTTTTTTTCTTACACGAAGGAGTATAATTTTTTTCAAAAACGTTGTAGTCGGTTACCTACAGCGACATGAAACTTCTAAATGTATACTTTGTGACTGCACGGGTGTACTGTATCATCCTAACAGTCTGTGAGAATGTTCGACGATAGTATATTTACTGACGATAAGGGCCCTCTGCATCGTTTGAGAAAAGAAACCGAGTAAATCAGAGCTTTAAGTATTTGTGTTGTATTTTCTCAGCTAATTCTTTAGTTCATTGTTTGATTTCTTTTCCGAGTTGAAACCTGAAAAAAGCTCGTTTTTAACGACTTATTATTTTTTTTTAATACTCCTTATTTTACTCTCGACGAATTACACTTAAATGCCATTCTATGCTCTTCTTGTAGCTTGCGTAAACGCTGACAAAGTGAAAGTAAAGTAACGAGATTACTTCATACACTCAAAAGAAGAAAAAGCGAAATTAAATGAATTATTTCTTATAAATTTTGTGTTACTGCAATCAAATAAGCGGTGTAATTTCTGTCCTCGCAAACTTGATTGACGCAGATTTGATTAAAAACTGATTATCAAAAAATAAAAAAAAACAGATAAACAAAAAAAAATGAAAGGAATTTTAATTTTCTTCTCACATTGCAATTTTCTGTTGCAATAGGAAATGTTTGGGAATGTATTTTTATTGATGAATGTTATCAGGTATAATTTGAAAAAAAGCAACAGATTTTTCTATGGATAAAGTTCTTGATTGAAAGCAAATAGATTTATTTACATAAAAATCTGATTGCTAGGCAACTTGATGACAAGACTGAGCATATTCTAGTTGCTCCGGTGCTGCATTATTGCATTATTGATATAGCACATTACGCGGTTGCATATCAAGAGAGGTCCAAGTATCTCTCATTATTGAGCCAGTCTTCCACGACACGTTCAACGATTCTGTCGTCTGACTGATGCACAAGTCTTAGTCAGTATGCCTGGCTTGCCGGCTATGGTATACGAAATTCAGTCCAATACCTTCATTCAACTCTGCTGATGACATAACCAATTGCATTACAGTGCATTCAATACCAATTTTTGCAAATATTTTAATCCTATTTTGCAATAATTTTGAAATTAAATCATATTTTTAGTTAAATAACAATTTCATGATTTCATAACGATTTCATAATTTTCGTTTTCAATATATTGCCAACATTTTTGTTTCTATCAGATACTTTTCAATTAGTAATATATAGAGCTGGAAAACACGAGTTGCGCGGATTATACGGATTATGAATACCTGCGGATTTTGAATTACTAAAGCGCATGAAATAAAATTATCACTTTCAGAATCATATATGATTAATAAAGTATAATAATGTTTTCATACGTTTCATATTTGTTTTACGTAGTGTGCATAAACTGAAAAATTTTGTCACAGAAACTAACCGAAAAAGTCAGCCAGAAAATATATATTTTTCGATGAGTAAGCTTTAAGCTGTCAGAGCGATGTCACAGCTGCTGGTGTGTACGTGCCGTATTGTTTCATAGGCTAATGTTTAAAGCCATATTTGTGCTGGCACATTTATAGGTTTATCTGCATAATAAACGCAGACTACGAAGAAGAGGTGTGAATTGCACTTACACGTACGTATTCTCACATGTGCCCCTCAAACATCCTTCACATCCAGTAGAAGCATTAGTGCATTCACGTCTGTATTTCCATCTGCTTAGCAACGAAATCCGCTTTACGTTAAGACAGATAGTGTGTTGGCATCGTCAACTGATTGCAATATGTACTGCAATAATGCAACTTTAAAGCCGACGTTTTTGTCTCGCGTGCAAGATGACTACATCGTCGACACAAATACCCACATTGAATATTACTCTTTGTCGATTATGCGCAAATTTCATCGCCTAGAGAAAATGCATTCGTAGAGCTGACTCGTGATCGACGTAAGCGGTACTTTTCGAGCTTGTACAAGCACTTTCATCTATGAAAAAAAATTGTTAAGTCGAATTTTCAACGGCAAACGATAATGCATCAGATAAGACACTCAAAAATCAACCACCGTTGCAAACGGATGCGTTTTATGAATTCCTTCCTTTTGAGATAATTTTATTCTCTTTGTTACTGTATTTTCATGGTAATGCTGGAAGTTTTACAACAGAAAAATTTTTTCCTTCGCATTTTCAATTATACGTCTTGTAATGATATTAACTTGTTTTGTTTTTGTTTTTTTTTTTTTTTTTCAAGTTTAAGTTAACTTAGACAAAAAAACATGAATTGCATTATATGTCTGCAAATATGTTATAAAATGGTGCACATGTTGTTATATATGCGACATATATGCTGATTTTTACCTGGCTATATTTCTTTTCATGAGAAATTTTCTTGGAAAACTGAACTCAAATTATTGTTCGAATGCAAGATGTGGAAGAATTCAACAACTCTTAATTTGTCACTGATTTAAAGCCTTCGTTGCTCTTTTAGCTTTTGGAAATGAAAAGTAATGAAATCAACAAACATAGAAACAAGTAAAGCAAAGAATCAAAGGATCAAAGTCCGTGCGACCTAGTGTGAGTACAAAAGCTACTTTTTAATGGTTGATTTCCGTTCAACTGTATTTATTTTTTTGCTTTCATTTTCTTTAACAATTGACATCTCTTACTAAGCTCGAAACAATTGTAGTCTCCTCAATGTTGTGATACCATGTACGTATTTCTTTGACTGATTTCTCATTGTTAGTACAAATTCGAAGTTTTGTCCACAAAATTCAATTAACGAATATTTTCAACAATGATGAAAAATTTCCAGACTTATAAATGATTTGGAATTTTTCTAATATATTTTTAAAAACCTGATTCAGTGCTTTTTTAAGAATTAATTATAAATTTTATGCAAAGTTTAAAATGAATGTTTTCTTGTGTCAATTAAGTTATTATATCATAAAAGAAAATTATGTTTTCTCAGACGATCTTTAGGTTGATTTTTGGTTGTACCTCAACCGCTCGAGAGTGGTAATAGACGGCAGGATATCAAACATTTCCGGCTGCGAACCGTGGAGCGTCTTCGTCAGGCCGGAAAAGATCGAACAAGTACGACAAAACGGAAAAAGTGGAGGGGATTAAATACTCGGCAGTTGAATTAAATTAGTTTTTTGATATTTTGAAAAACAATGTTATATTTCGATATCCTGTACATGTATTGTTTAACGTTGTAATTGATTTTTCAATGTTTTACGATCTTTTGTAAATTGTAGTTATTTCGCGATACAACCTTAGAAAAAGCACTTTACGATTTTTATTGTTATAAAAGTTTATTTTGTAATGTTTATAAAGTATTTATACTTATTATCGACATCTTCCACCTATAACCGACATTTCCCCTAGTAAAAAGGATCATATATTAACCATATAGAAATAATATATTGTCAATAGATTATTTCTAAATCCATATATTATCAATAAATTGACCATATCAATATATTGACCTTGTCAATATATTGACAATATATTAACCGTATATTGACCATACATTGACCATACATGGCCAATATATGAACAATAGAGTGTTCATTTTCAGAAATTGCTAATATATTGTTAATATATTAACATGTCAATACATGAAAATATTCAATAATATTTGATCAGTATATGGTCAATATATGATCATTTTTACTAGGGTCTAATTACTTATTTAAATGAAAATAGATATAAAAGCGTCGCTATTAATAATAGATACAACTCCTTTATGATCTTAAACATTTTTTTAATTGCACAGTCCTATCGATAGCTGTGACTTTGCATCATTTTTGACATGATATCATATTGGGGTTCTGAAGACGTATAATCATATTTGACAGAAATATCCGCTCAATGATGTTACGAGAATCCATATTTGTCGTCTGCAAATACGAAAAGTTAGAAACTCAATAGACATGGAGATGCAATATCCATTTAAAATTGCTTTCGAGTGCATATACAAGTTTGCAAAAACACGTCACTCTGTCCGATGAGCATCGGCAAAGGAGAGGAGGGGTATTTTTCATCGAATTGTTGAACGCACTTAATATTTATTCGACAACAAAAAGCAAACAATTTGACCGCGCGGAGAATGTCTCCCGAGTAAATTATATCCCCTTTCGTATATACGACGACGTGCTGTATTTTCATTGGCTTTGGCGCAGGGATTGGATTTCAAAAACTTTATTGAATGCGGTTCGCTTTTACGTGTTCCATAAAACCGAGTGGTGCACCCCCCAAGCGACGCCGGCGTCCCCTGCAATGAAAAGAAACATGCATTTGTGTTTATTCACGCCATCCTAAGAATAAACAGGCGACATAAAAGCAAGCTCTCGTCATCTTGCAAAACGAAGCACTCGGATTGTTCGGCGAGTGAAATTATTGTACAGTGTAATCCCCGTGGCGCACTGGGTCATCAGAGTGCGGAACAGTTTGCGTACGCAACACTTGAGCATTCTGCGTGTACCACTTTTTGGTTTCTCTTTTCTTTTTTTATTTTTTGCACAGCTTCTTTTCCCCCTCACTCGCCACGAAAAGTTGAATTGTCGTCCGAATCTCGGGTGCGTTATTAAAACAGACATCCGAGGGCGCCGGTGTGAAACAATGACGATTGTGCAACTCTTCGTCAGAGTCCTCGACACAGTCGAAGACCCATTTCTCTCTCTTCTCGGGGATTTGAATAACCGTGAATGCCGGGCGACTCTGCATGTTGCAGGAAGCTCATTAGGCATGGCCCGAGGTATTCGGATCCTTGCCCTACTGTTGCAAGCCCATCTATTTTGAGCCGTCGTTCCCGCACCTTCCGCGCCTTCTTTTTTTTTCGCTCTTTTTTTTTTGCACCGACGTTGCATGAAATATTCTACCTCGGTGTCGAATATGAAGAGTGTCGTTTTGACGCTTTGTGCGATGCGCGCGGATTAGGAAGCTTTTTGTACCACTTTAGCCTCGGCAAGCTTTTTATCGACAATAAATTTGTCATGTAACACTGGTATCTAATGGAGCTCTGATGAATTTTGTTTATTTATCGCCTAGCCCGAAGTCACGAAATTGTAAATTATTCCGACGGCTAAATGCGACGAACAGAGCTTTCCGATGTTACTCAAAGTGTCAGTCGCTTGTTGTCAAAGATTTTTTTTTTTGAGATGCCATTGTTCGAGTTTCCCTTTTGATTGAGAATAAGCGAATTCAGCTAATTTTTTTTTCTCTCAACGACTCAAGATTTATTAAGAACACTTTACAGATTACGTCGATTCTTATTTTATTTTTTTTTGTATACATTTTGTTTGCAGTTGTACAAGTCATTATAAGAAATTTAATACACGTTATATGAGTATTTCGTTTTTTGAACATTAATATGTGAATGTCCTTTTCTTGAAATTAATAAATTCAAATTTAGTTTTTTTATTGAAATCTTATTTCTGGATATGCTGTAATGCGAATTACTGAGACTTGTCATCGGTAAAATACATATCCATGGATCGCGCCAAGCTCGACGGACGAGATGATTTAATTAACGTCAAAGAAGACATCCGTTCATAAATAATATTGTCGATTTGATATCACGTGTTCGCTTGGCAGAATATTATTATTATAGTATATATGCAAGATCTCTGGTGGATGTATCTCGACATTCTAGTATTTTTAGTTAATTCAATCAGTCAAACCTTTTTACAAACTCGTTTTCATTACATGATTCATATAATAAATATCCCCAACGATTGGTGAATGTAACATTATAATTTATATAAGTATATAATTGGAAAAGTTTTCTTATTTTAGTATTCAATTTAGGTTCTATATATTGATGCAATAAATCGAAAACCCCCAGCAACTGTGACTTTTAACTTTTGTCAATGTTTTTAAACTATCTTGTTTGTTTTAGGTTTTTTGAATTTTCTGTTTTTTGAAAAAAATATACTTTTTCAAACGTCATCTTTTAAACTATAAATAATTTTCTTTTCCAAATGTTGTAACATACAAAAAAAGGCAGTTTAAAGAAAAGTGAAAAAAGTTAAGTCACACTTGATTGAAGGTGTCGAAATACGCGTTATAAGTTTTGCTTTCCTTGAAATTAGTAGAGGGTAACATTTTAATTATGAAATTGTTCAAAATTAATCTTCTAAGTTTTACAGAGCCAACAAATTATATAAAACAATGGGGCTATATCTTAAAAGAGTTGAAATAACAATTATTTTAAAAGTTTCCCAAGATTTCTGAGATATTGAGTCGTTTCGAGACAGAGCAAGAAATTCGCAAATAACGAGTTCATTTTATCAAATAAAACAGTACAACAGCTTTTAAAGTTAGCTTTTTTACTGGCATTAATTTACGACAGTTTATGACAAAAGTCGCTTTTCATTCTTATTGCTACAAGCTCAGTAGTTCTAATGCAAATTTCAAATGAATCGACCGTTTGTGCGCAAGTTAGCATCTTTCCTTGTTGCAAACTCGTAGCAGCTCACTTTGTGCACACACAAAGTTTGAAGTTTGGTGACACCAAATGATGCACCACCTTGGAATGAGACTGACAAGGCTCTTTGAATAATGACCCACCTTTGTGGGTGCAAAAGGTGCTGTCATTAAGGAAGTGGATAAGATTCAAACAATTGTGGTACAAGAAATAATAGAGTTACAAAGTATTCAACTCTTGCGTTAAGTCAATGTTGCAGAATAGTTACGGTTCAAGTTTGGCTACAGTTTTAACAGTAGAAATAATTCTTGTGTACCGGATAAGAAATTTAATATTAAATTTGTTAATTTGTTTGTTTTTCACGTTGTTATTAATATTGAAAATGTTGAAAGTGGAAAATACTTACATTTTATTTCACATTTAATAAAATTTGATTAAAAATCAATATTGAATTAGCTTGACCGTTTGTTTTTAATGAAAAAGTTTGTAAAATCGGGGAGATAAATGTTTGTGACCAGCTATAAATTTCAATTGACAAATTTTTGAAAATGTCTCTCATTCTCATGGTATTGAATAATACGCTGCATCGGTTTGTGCAAGAGGTAAAGAAATGTGATAAATGTCAGTGAATATTTGATGTTGTAAAGGAGAATTGAATAAGTAATATTAAACTCGCACGTCAAAAATTGAAAAAATGAATTTAAAAAGTGACACAACAGAAGAGATAGCTCTTTTTTCAATTCGATTTTCGAATCATATCATGAGTTATAATGATAATGAACACAATAAACTGATCATATCGTATTTTACTTTAATAACTTCACACAATAGGTTGACATGCGCTCTAAATAATTTTTAATAAATTTCTGTTGATTGAAATGGTGATAAAACAGCCGTGCACCAGCACTAGAACATAAATTTTTCCACAGAGTAAACATTTATGGGACAAACAAGATGATAAGTATGAAGCATACTAATTCAAAAAAAGTGTAACAACCAAAGTAAATATTGCTCTCACGATATGACAGATTTATGCAAGTAAAAAAGTTGAGAAAACTGAAAACACGCGTGTACTAAAATCATATAATCTGTATGAATCCTGCAATAGAAACTACTCTGTACAGATGAGACAAACAATTTTTCAGAATAAGAGAACTATTTTTCTCCATATGCAAATAAATTTTGTTATTTCGTATTTTCGTGTATGTGAATTTTAAATACACTTTGAACAATATCTAAAAATTTGCGAACTCAAACGATACGTTGTTAGTTTGTTTATTCCTACTATCGAAGTAATTGAAAATTCAACATCAGTTTTGTATTTTCAATTTCTACCATGAACATACTTCAATTGTTGCATTTAAAACTTACGTACTTCCATTCAATCGACGAGAACGATGTTCCAATTTTATCAAACAGAAAAACTCACCTGCAACGAAAAAAAACGTGTATTCAATTAAATCTCATTCACCAATCCATTATTAATCTATAAATTTTTTTCATCTCTCTATGTACAGTGATATTTTTTTTATTTCCATCATCCTATATAGCTACCAAAAGTTTTCTATCAATTTCTGGTTCAAAAATTGCCATTATTTTTCGCAGTGCTCTTATAAACTAGAGATTTCCACGTGTGACATTAACAAACATCACACAGTCAAATTTACGGTATTTTTCTCTCTACGACGGTCTTATGCTCTTATGCCTTAAAGGTTTCTTCCTTGACGGCTAAGAAGTAAAGTACGTTATCTGTCAGTGTTCATATCCACGGCTGCAGAAAAGGTTGCTGGTATTCGCGATAAAGTGCAAACGTGACGCAAGTGATGTGAGTGTGTGTGAGTGCGCGCACTGGTTACCCAGTACAGTAGAAAAGTGCCGGCATGGTCAGCCGGAACGAACGAGCGGGCGAGGGGAAAAAATCCGTTTTTTTCCTGGCGAGATCGTCCTTTTCCCTCTCGACGGCTTGCCGTCGTATGTGTCTCTTCGTTGTCTCGTTATGCGCTCTTCCAGCCCCTCCTGCATTAGCACATTTTCAACCGCCCCACCCAAAGTTTCTTTGACACACATATTTTTCCTTCTGCTCACGTCGTTTTAATCCTTTTAGCCGCTCGCTTACGCCCAGCTGACGCGGATCTCGTCCTCGGCTCTCTTCTGTCCTCTCGCTCTCTCTAATTTTTTTCTCTGCACACGCGTGACCATTTCTGTACACTTTATTATTTACCGAACATCTGCCTGTGAGGCGGGCGAATGTGATATTCCCTCTATATAAAGAAATTATCTTAAATTGAATATTGTTCGCAACTGTCGATAATTTTTTTGTGTTCACTCCTTTAATTTCAGTTACACAGCTGAAAATCCGTTTTTACATTGATACTGGTGCCTAATTAATGCCTAATCCAGTACCGTGGTTTCCAGCGATAAAAATCACTCTTTTTTAGTCCGGCAGTAATTTTTCAGAATTTACTTAGAAAAGGCAATTACGTGTCAGACAAAGCGTCGGACATGTTTTTTTTTTTTTTTTTTTTTTTTTTTTCTGGGAATTTTTTTGAATGTGGTTTTTTTGGATATTGTTATGTAAACGTGTTCTTTGACATTACGAGCTATTACGTGCGAGCATAGTGCGCTGCATTTTAATGGTCAAAGTAATTGCACGGAAGTTATGTATGCTTTTTCTTTGGCGCACAATTTTCCAACGTTGAAATGTTTTTGACGAGCCCCAACGGGATGATTCGTTCATTATTAGCGGCCGATTATCATTTTCAAAATTTTGCCAGGCATGTATGTAAAGAGCGTACATGCACGATTATCATATTAGATGGATAATTGCTCCGCATTCCACAAATTATCAATGCGTCGTTTACAACTTATGAATATAATGATCGCAAAATTTCTCCCTATTTTTTTTTCTTTGGCATATTTTTATACAAAAGTAGCAAACAATTTTACACAACTGTTTAAGCCAGTAAAATCGAATTGCTGAATTTAATTTCTCGTTAAATAATAACGAACTTTAAATGATCTCATAAAACTTTGAAAATTTGGCATGCAGTTGTAGTTCAAACAGAGTTATATAATTTGACTGATATTTTTTTATATTCTTCTCCCGACCATGCAATTCTTGGAGATATATTTTATCCCACTGAAATTTGTCTTTTGATAATACCAACGGTCCGTTTATCACACAGACTCTACAATCTCACTTGTAACCAGACACTTGTTATACCTCGAACTCTCTTTACACACACAAGCATAAATGATTCACATAGTGGCGCTTGCTTTTTTTTCTTTGCGCTTTCTCTTTCGATCGCACCTATCTTGCGTTCCCCTTTTATCTTCTGTGTATACCTAAAGGCCAGGGTCTGCAATGTTTCAAAGCCATTATCGTTACCTCTAGCAACCAAGGGCGGACGTTTTGCGAGACACCAAATTTTCGCAGTCATCTCGCGCAACGAGATATAAACCAAGTTGATTCAGAGGCGACAAAATTGAACTTTGAAAGACTTATGCGTAGAAGTTAAACTTTTAATAAATCTGCTTAATTCGAGACAGCTCAAACTTACAGATAATCTTAGTATTCTATCTGGTATCAAATATTGAAGTATACTTTTGAAATTTCAACATCTTCGTTCGAGTAACTTGACTCGAGATAAAGCACTGTCGCTAAACTCCGAAAAAAATAAGGTGATTATCTGAGTAAAAGATAATTAGGCATCCATTTGATTTTATTTTCGACAGCATTAAAATAAGCGGTCTGTTGAGCCCCATTTGCTTGGAGCCACAGGCAATCGAACTTTTACTGGGTGGTTACCTAGAAACCACCTCGAGTAAGCTATGGTAATCAGTATCATTATTTACAAAAAACCTAAGCATTTGCTAGGAATTCGAATAGATAAAACGGATTAATTTGTTTTCCCAGGGAATATTTATAAAGCCGTTTTATTAAAACTAAAGGCGTTGAGTCACGAATAATTTGCGTTTTAAACGTTACCTCAGAGGAATGTGTCGCTCATGGGAACTGTTACTTGAGGAATGTCTCAAATAAAAAAAACACGTGTAAAAATCCTGGCATCCAATTTTTCCGAGTATGTTCCAAAAAATTTATCGGTGACACGCAGATTTACATATATTTTATTAAACCAGTTTCTTGCGCGCGATATCGCCTTGAAAACATTTCTCGCAATGGAAATGTGATTGACAATCGAATCCCGCGGAAATACCGCCGTTATAATTTTCAGTAATATTGTTTTCGAGTTTGCATTGTTCTTGCAAATGTTCGATGGAAAGAAATGTTTGTTGTCTTTTTTCTGCTGCCACTTTAAAATACTAAGAAAGAAAATTCTCTTCTTCAACTACTGCTCCGTAACCGGCACAACAGTGTAATTGAATTTTTCCAGCCACTTCAACTTATCGCGCTACATTACCTAAGAAATATTTTCAGCAACATGAAGTTGCGTAGTTAAGTTTTGGTTTTGATATAATATAAAAAAATTAACTAAAAATGAAAATGACGAAATTTTTATTACGATATCAGAAGATCTATTTAACATTGTCAAAAAAAAACGCCGAGTATTTGGTTTTCTATTAAAATGTTTATAAAATAGCGTAGGTGAATTGAAAAAATTAATGCATGTAAAAAAATTCAAATCATTTGATAGAAATTTGCTAATTTTGTAAGTGTAAAAATTTTGCCATGAATTTATTCTGGTTTACATTGATATAAAAAATGCTTCATGAATTTTTCGAATTTAATCACATCAAATATAATATTTGTTTCACACCAAATGTGAATTTTTTAAGGAAAAGATAAAAAGGGAAAATAAAATATTCGGAATCTCAATTCAGTAGCTTGGAAGCAAAAAACGAATAAATCTATTCTTGAATGTCAAAAAATAAATGTCAAGGTTGAAAACACGATTTGAATTTGTATAGAATTATTTTTGGAATTATTTCCAAATGGCGTTATCTGTTTTTGCCTTTGTGATACATAGAAGCTGCATAGGATGAAAAAAAAAGACGGTTATCGGTGACGTAAAAGTTGTTGCAATTCGCACCAAGTTAACACCATCTTATGACAATGCACGAAAAGCAGAAAAAGTAAATCGAAAACAGAACAATGGAGCGTGGCCGATTGGTCGTTAAGGACATCTGGACAAAAAAAAATCGGATGGTTTTGTTGTTTTGGTCCAGCGCTTGCTGGCGAAAATGATTTTACTTGTTCCCTCGTAAATTAAAAAAACTCAATATCACTTATTTGCTAAAGTTTTCGCATTACCTTCAAAAAAATTGGAATTGCATTACGACGCGTTACAACGATAACAACGTTGAACTGACGATCAACATAATCCATCGACCCTTCTTTTCGTGAGGCGGCTAAAAATTGTAAAAATAACGCCCGATGCAAAAGTCTTGGGAGAAAATGTCAGCGTCAACGTCTCGACGGCCTCGTTACGTGCGAATCGACTTTGCCCAAGTCGTTGGCCCAAGTTGGAGTAATTTTCTTTTCGTCTAATGTCTTTCGACAATTTTCGCTGCAAGCGTTTTAGTTGCCGAAGAAACGCAATATACTTGTTAATCGATTCTTTCCCTTGCAACAATTACTATCAACAAAGCCGGGCATTTATTCAACGAGGACTGCGAAAAAATAGTAAAAGTAATATTGCGCCACGATTCAGATCCGACTTCATCAAATTAAAGAGATACTTCATGAACTCGTTGCTGTAATGTGTCGATTGTGCGCGAGTCGGACTCGTTGTTACGGGAGAGATGGATTGTCGCAGTCGTGAGTTTTTCAGATGCTCCGACGAAATGAGACCAGTGCAAAATTGAATTCCACGAGTGAATAATTTTCGACACACAAAGCTCATTTTAGTGCTCTTTGAACGCGCATTTGTTAAGAGTCCAAACGTATTGTTTGAATGTGATCTAATCCATTTCACGTTTCACTCAAGTATCACGTGTGCTGATATATTAGTACGCTGTGTTGTAAATACGCACGACGAGGAGGGAGCGCATTTAATTTATCGATTTTCGAGCCGGCGTCATACAAACATCCGCCAACTATTTTCATATTATAAATTTTGAAACAAATTTTGATTACACGCGCAGACGATGTTGAATTGAATGAAATTAAATGTTTTCACTCGTATTACATTTTTTATGTAATTAAAATTCGTATCATTAATGTGCATAGTTATATCTAGGTAACACTTGAGTTAGTCATGGCATATTAATATTATCATGAATGATGAATTTTATAGCACCAATTTGTTATTCACAAATGTTTTATATAATTTTAAAAGCTAATTGAAAGGTAGTTGGATTTAATGTCTAGCTCTATGCTCGAAAATACTCAGGTTTACTAGTTCAAGTTTAAGAAATTGAATGTTACAAAAATTGAGGTTGAGTCATTTCCCCATTTCAAAAATAAAAGTTCAAAATCGGATTAGGAATCCGATTTTTCAAAATCGCTTCATTTTTCCAGGGAGAATTTCTTGAATGACACCCACGGATGACAAAGTTATGAATGAACTATTGAAGAGCCTAAAAATATAGACATCATCCCTAAAAATCGTTGAGATGAAATTCTATTTCAAATCGAACTTTTCTCTATGTAACAAATTGGATTGAGATTTGAGGAGGGTGGGGGGATTCGACGAGCTTTATCCAAGTTTGAACGAATATTTTTGTAGAGTACCTAATAAGTGAGTTTCAGATTAAGTGACGATGAAAACTCGAAGTTATATTATTAAATCCTAAACGACCTTGATGAGACCCTGATGAATTTGCTATAAAGTTTTAACACAATGGAGAGAAAGCTCAAACGAGATGCACTCAAGAAAGCTTCCACGCAAAGACCATGCGAAAACTTATTGAACGTTACATTCGTTATCAGCTTCTGAATAGTTTTTCACACTAGACTTTATCGAATATAAAAAAATCCAGAGATTGTCTTAACCGTGCCACCTAAGTTTTTAACACCATCTACCTTTATCTCACTTAAATTATTACTCGGCTAAGTTAACAAAAGAACAAAATAAAGTGAACAGTAACAAAGCTTTTAGAAATTCTCATAAACAAGGCGGTGTTTTTTCTCATTATTTTGCCTACCTCTTTGTTTATATTCAGTTTAAATTGTCAGCATAAAATTGCAGTTTAATTAAACCAATTTAGATATTAGTTCAACTGTAGAAATTTGTTATAGAATTTATTAATTAAAAAAAATAAATAAAAATTTTCTATTGAATCACTATCAGATAATTCAAGCCAAAATTGGAAGTGACTAAGATGCCACAGCGATTCGGGTTCGAATTTTCTTTTTCTCATAAAGATCATGAAATAGCTGGCCTGCGTCGCATACAAAATAGCCTAAATCGAGATTATCGCCCTGAATTTTCTCGTTCGAAACAAAAATTGGACACGCCAATTATTTTTAACAAATTTTCTACCAATATTGATGGAACCTTATAGAGATCGAGTAGCCATTCATATTTCCACTTTTCTTATATGCTAAGTCTCCAATTAGTTTTTTTTTTTTTTTTTTTTAATAATATAATACATTTTTTTTTCGCTTAAACATTGTTTTTGAAAGAAGAAACAAAATTTATACTCATAAATTAGTTAATTATTTTTACATGATACCAGACTTGATTAGAACGTTCAAGTTATTTTCCAATCGTGATTTGACGTGTCCAATCGGGATTTCGTTCGTGGAACATGATGGATTAATTTCAATCGGTATGAAAAAAAAAAAAAAAAAAAAAATGAAACAACTGGAACATTGGGTAGTTAGTGACTGGAAAAATTAAATTAAAATTATTGTTACTTTTAGAGATTCAGTTACAAGTTTTACATCTTATCCAGAACCCTACAAAGCTCTGATTGAACCTTACGATTGTGCCTAATCGGACAGTGCAACTTCAGCATGAAAGCTTGATCGTTGGCCAGAGATCAAGCCTCCCGATTAGAGCCCTTTTTATATTGAATGAACTCATATATCTTTCTTAGCAACGTGTATACATTTATTGTACTGAATATTCGAAAAAAACTACGCTTTGACAAAATTTCTGTAAAATGAAGAGAGGGCAATCGTTTGATCGGAGTAAACGTAGTTTACTGAAGCTATGGAATATTTTTTTCGTTTTATCATCATTATTTGTCTTGTGAGAAGTCTCTATGTGGGCTGAGTCTCTGAGGAATTGTATCCTCTTTGATATCAGATAATCCAGGAAAGACGAGTCGACGCGAAAGCATTGCTCTCTTTTTCAATTTCATCTCTATCTCATTTCTTCCACTACGCTCCATTATTTTCCGCCGTGCACTCTGACACCCGGCGTTTCTTGATCGCCTGGCCACGAGAATGATAATTAAACTCTCTGGAAGTCATTTTCAAGCATTAGACAAACTTCACTTCCGGCGTATTTACGAGCGTGATATTTCATTCGCAGCAGCTCTTCGCACTACCTTGTTTTTAGCGCTGTGTTTTACAATCCCGTTCATTTACTATTTTTACATCAACATGACATTAAAGCATTATGAACGCAAATACAATTATGAATACATTTCATGGTAAAATACCCTTTCAAATAATGTACTTGATGAAATAGGTGGATTATGAAACACACTTAAAAGAGACTTCACTCATGGGTTCATTTTTTTAATATGTTGATTTTTTATAAAATTGTTTTTAAAATTTTTCATTTTTAATACATAAATGGCAGGACTGCAGTTCAGATCTTATGTATTAGATCTTATCAATATAGTTGGGTTTTAAAATTTATTTCGTTCTTTCTTACTTAAAATTAGACGGTTTTAATGTTCCATTAAAAAAAGAACAAATAAAAATTGAGTATAAAAACATTATTCGAGGTTAAATTTTCATTTAACTTAACTAAATTGTATCATGAATTAAGTGTTTACATTAAACAATTGAGAGTTTTTTTCCGTACAGCTCGACAATAACAAATTCTAGGGCAAAACAATTATTTCCTTTATGCTGAAGAAAAACTGTTTGGAAATATTTTAACACAGCGTTCTTTTTTTCATTCGAATTTTTGACAAAAATAAAGAGATAAATAGAAGTTTCAAGTACATGCTAGAGGTTTGCACTACTTGAAAGCATATTTTTTCTTAAAAAAGAAAAAAAAAACAAAAATGGTTAAAAATTCTTTTAAACTACCTTTCAAACAATTATTTTAATACGCATGATGAAATAAAAAAACTAATTGTATAAGTTTGCAGTTTTTATTTTTTGCATTGCTGTTCACTTACTTTTCACACATACGCGATTTTTTTTGCAAAAGGTGCCACATCACTTTGTCTGATGTGCGGTTCAACTGATTCTATTTGTTTTGCTAGTGATACTGCAATGCAACTTCTCGCTGTTGTCGTGTTTGTTACTTGCAGCAGTTTGGTACAATAACAAACAGTTTGGTTTTTGACGAAAATGTAAAACTTATTACAAGCTACCTCAGTATAACTTGGTACCGAAATCCCGAGTGCAGTTGACAATGAAGTATAAAAATTGAAATATCGTAAAAAAATGTCAGTTATGGTTCGCTTGTGCATCACAAAATTGTTTAGACGAATTTTTAGATACAGATCGAACGAATTTTTAGTTTTTGTTTTACACAGTGGTATGCTTTTAATATTTTACTATTTGTTTGGGTGCATTCGAAAGTTTCAGTTAAAAGAATGTTTTGTACCAAATTTAGACCATGTTTTTGTTTTCCGAAAAAGTGTTTATGAACAATGTTCAATGTATATAGTTATGCGAATATGTTGAAATTAGAGGGAGTAAATGTTGAAATTGAAGTTGTTTTTTTGGCAAACAATGTATTACATTAAATTCGAACGAAACATTTAGTTGCAGCTATCTAATATATTTCATGTCTGTAATTGAAGTTGAAGATATGTAGAATTAACCCATAAAAATTTTATTTCACAATTGTTGTTATTAATTTATTTTTACTTATTGTAAAACCTGAAAACTCGCAAGTGAATGGTTACTTCAATAATGATATGTTCCCACTGAAACGTTTGTATTTTCATCTCATATTATAACTTATATTGATTTCCCAATTTGTTTGTTGATTTCAAAAACTGATTGACCAACATTTAACTTTTTTTGCATTGTTGATGATAACCATTTGATCTGTAAGATTAGCTTGAAAGCTAATTAAATAATTATTAATTACACATTTTTAATAAATGTAATACTTAAATTTGCCAAGCGGTCATCTACTGCTGCACAAACCGTAATTTGTTTTGCAAAGTGTTGTCCTTACTTTTAAAACGGTTTTCAACATTTCGGCCCAAATATGTTTTAAGAAAAAAATTCTGCAATGTAATTATAATTGTTTTTTGAAAGCAATTTAATTCTCCTAAAAGTAACTAATTAAAAGTAAAAATCTAATTAAGTATGCTGTTTTTTATAAAATAATTTATATTTGATCTCATCAATTATGATGAATACAGTTTGTGTATAAGTATATAATAGTTTTTAGTCTTTTTGTAATCTTTAAAGAGCAGAGATGCATATATGTTTCATACAACGTTGCTCGTGAGTGAAAATTCGTGAAAGGTAGCACTTGAATCACAAAATCGTTTATTCATGTTTCAGTTTTTTGTTATGTAATGGATAAAAGTGTACACAATAACTACATGAAACATTATTTTAATGAATAGTAAAAGTTTTAAATAATCCAAGTTTTGAGACATTTTTTATCTGGCAACTCAATTTCCATACCTAATAAGAATTAATAAGTTTCAATATTTGAAAAAGGAATTTTCTTTGAAAAAAAATTGAATCTGAATCAAAATAGTCAAATATCATTTTTGAAAAAAATCAATTCATATTTTTGCTAAAATACAATTTAAAATAAAAATTAATTAGACGTAATAGGATATTATTTTATTTTTTAGAAATCACTTTTTTCCAGGGAGTCATGAAAAATGTTTTTTTAACGCGCTGTATCGCTGCGCAGCGGTATGCCGCGGCTGCTGGTATTTTTGCATGTTTGTTCACTTTGCATTTTCATTGCACAATACACCGCGTGCGAATAGTTGTTGTTCTTTTTGTTGTTGTTCCGAAAATCGTATAAAATTGTGTACAGATCAAAATCTAAAATTCGTGAAATGATTGAAAATTATTGCTCTAATTCTGATTATTCCTTTTAAAAACTTACCAAATTTATACATTTTATTGAATCAATCAATCAAGTAAATTACTCATGTAGAAATTTAGATCGCTTCCCATTTTTGATAAATGAGTTTGCGCGAGTTTGCTCCAATATTGGCTGACAATAATCCGTCCAACATTGGGCCGGCAACAAAATTTTCGGGAACCCAGGCAATTGCCGTTCATCGTCTGCCGTTTATAAAACGACTGTCAAAATTTCATTGGCGCAGAGTTGGCAGAACATAATTTAGTTTTTTATGTTAATCCAATCTTGGTATCAATATTTCATCAACTTTTTGTGACATTTGGCTCTGTCAGTAAAACAATGAAATATAAAGAGTGGTACTTTTTGAGCGCCAAAAATAAATTATCACACTAATTCATCATAATTAATTTTCTGTTCAAAATCAAGCGACAATAAAAATACTTGGGTTTATTTATTTAAAAATTTATTTTACTTTGTATTTTTGGCCAAGTTTTAAGTTACCCCTTTTGTTTGAAAAGAATTAAAATTGTTGATTATTTAATAATTTGGTATGAGAATTAAAACCAATTATAATATCGTTTTATTTTCCATCATAAGATAATGAATCTGATTATTGTTTGTACGGCGACATGCAAGCTTTGCCGAATAAATAAAATAACGAAATTTTACAAAATGTCAATGAAAAACAAAGATTATTAAAATTGAAAAACAGAATGAAACCAAAAACTAAAAACAGAATTACTTTGCAATTAATTTTTGTTTCACAAAAAACGAGCTTATCAAAAATCAAATCAATTTTCTGGTATTAAAATAAACTTTATGAAAATTTTTAAAATATTGAAAGCAATTTTTTCCCATTTTGCAAGCATTCTATTTTGAGTATATTATGACATTACATCTATTAAAAGAACAAACCGATCTATTAGTCCTTTCGGATTTTATAAAGGCTGTTGGCTGCCAGCAATGGCACAGCTCCGGCAATACGCCTGTTAACAAATACCACATAGGTAACAATTTTCGTTAAAAATATGAAAGTTTTTGAATAAAAATAAGAAATTAAATATTGTTTTAGTTGAAATACGTACATATTTAAGTTAAAAGTATGATAATAAAATAAAATGCTAACGATTGAAATATTTATAGGAGGAGAAGATTTTTTTGTAAATTAATATAAATGTAATACATATAATAAAATAAAACTTCAACTAAACATCAGAGTTAACACATTGAGAATAAGAAGTTTGAAACGTTTATTATATATGAATACAGTAAAGTAGAATATAAAATAAAGTGACACAAAATAAAACAACTTTCAAGGTAAAACAATCATTTTAGTTTTGTTAACAGGTTTTCCGCACGATAATAAATCTTCAAAGAAAAAGTGATTTAAAGTAAAACAGAGTGATACATTTTATTGTGTCCAGTTCATTGATGCTGTCAGAAAAAAATGCTGCAATCTTGTTCACAGTCGTCTTTCATACTGATAAGAAAGTGGTCGTAATTGAATGTATGTTAAGTGGATTATTGCAGAATTAATAAATAAACAAATTAAAATAAAAACATAAACTTTTTCTTATACTGTTAATATTTAACTATAGAATTTGCAATACTCTATTCAATGTTTGACAAATATTGTCAATTATTATTATTTTTATAAATCAAAATAATTACACTAATTCTCAGCAATAGACTATATATCCTTAGGAGATTGTGCTGAAAATGAATTTGAGTTCAAATGAACTCTTAATCCAATCAATTATTACATGAAAAATTTAATATAGAAATAATTAACTCAATTATATATTCCTGTTTTTCTATCTTCATCAACAGTTTTTATATAAAAATCTAATCAATTTCGTATATATTTGATTAAAAAGAGTTTTTCATGAATTCCAGTACTTGATTTATGACTGTAATAAGGCATAGAATGTAGTTGCCATCATTATAAAATATTTGAGATTCCACAAACTTTTCATGCTACATACAATATGGGATAGAATTCAACCCTTAAGTTACATTTTACATTGTTATGGAACAACAAAAATAATCAGAATGTTTATTTTTTATATTGTAATATAAACTAACTAAACCGCTACAATTGAAACACAATTTTTAGCCAACTTTTGTTTGTAGTTAGTTAATGATATTTTCAGCATATTCTATTATACGTGAAAAAACAAGTGGATAAACATTGTGCATCCACGCAAAATTGCAGTGTATGAGCAAGAAAGAAGAAGTTTTTCGCGAGACTGTTCTGGGTTCTGTAAGTGAATTCGCGAACGGACTTGAAACACTTCTAACGTACTCCGACCGCGGCGCAAGACTAGATGAGGTCAGACAATGTATAAAGTGTGGGTTGCGTTTTGGAACAAACTACTTCGTGACCGTCCTGTTGATGGTGGGGTGACGCTACTCTAGGCCAGGCACACACAGAAACTACATTGAGAGAGGGAACAGAAGCTAGTATCTACCAGGGAATGACACGGACAGAGTGTGGTAATTTCGTGCAATATACTCGGCATACCGGGCGTTCGAGGAATGTGGCTCAACATTTTCCAAGTGCCGTGGTCCTTTGTTTTGCGGATATTCTGTTCTCACCGAACAAACATATTTCATTTTATTACATTTGCAAAAACACGACTTTGCAATTGATTTTTGTTTGTAAAATTTCTAACGACGAAGGGCGTCTACAAAACCCAAAATTGTTATGACATGTCTTGAATTTCCTAATTTAATTTTTTTTTTCTTCAAAACCAGTCTGTTTTATCAAATCTTACAGTTAAATTATTAAGATTATTGAATAATGTTTTTTCCCGTTAATTAAATAAATTAAGATATGGTGATATTCAAATTTTTGTAATAGCCACTTATTTTTTACACATTGAATGCAACTGTGATTCCAATGTAGCATGCGAAATGAATAACTTTACTGTTACACGGAGAGAAATACATGTTACATTTTCTGATAAAATGTTCTAAATTTTAACATTTTTTAATAGTACCAGTGGGATATACTGGAGAAATACTAGCGATTAGAATTTCATTGAGAGAAAGAATAAAAAAAGAACATGAAAAAATAACATATTTTTGTATACTAGAATTGAAATGATGAGTTTCAAATTTATATTTTGTGATTTGTGATACGTAATATGATGATTTATAGAAATAATCTCTTGCAAGTTTTAAAATTTAAAATACTAAATTTTAATTTTTAAAATGTGAAATTTTAATATCTAAAATGTTAAATTTTAAGACAGGAAGTATTTATAATTTGATCGCGATAGATAATAGATTTTGATATTGAAATGTGATACTTTTTCAATAAGAAATATTATTTTTTTATTTTCAAAATTTACTAAAAAATGTTGTTTGATATTTGTATTTGACATTTATTCTTAATAATACACACACGCACACTTATTCGTACATATCATCTACCTATTTCAGTTGTACAAACATGAGAGACATTTATTTATATACATACATACTATATGCACACGTCATTACACATAACATCATATACACAAATAGATTACACATATAAACGTTATAACGCATCCATATTCAGTTCTCGCAGAGCAACACACTATTATATAGAAAATAAATTTGATCGGGCCTTATATACTTAGTGCAGTATAATCAAGCCCTTGCGAGAAAGATTTGCGTAACTCTCAGTTAGACTCCTTTTTTAATTAAAATACCGCGAAAATTTGAGTGCAATCTTTTATATTGTAAAGTTTCAGAATCAAAACATATTTCTCATATTTCAGTATTTTCAAACAATGAAATGTGACACTATCCGATTTCACATTTTAACATTTTTAATCGTAAAATTTAGTACGTCTCGTTTTAATTTTTATTGTGAAATATTATAAATAAACATAATATAATAATATTATTTTATATATCAATAATTGTTGCATAGTACATTAAATTTTAGTATAAAAAATGCTAAAAATTGTAATCAATTTAGTAAAAAATAAGATCAATTCAAGTACATCCCTGCGTTATGATTTTTAATGTTAAATTTTAATATACATTTCTCTCTGTGTATAAATAAGATTTTCAACAATTGTCATTTATAAATGTATAAATAAAGCAATCAAAATTGTAGTAATTAACTTTACCGACACAACTCGCGAAACTTGATTTTTGTATTTTGTCCAATTTGTAACGTGTCTTGTTTTTCTCTGAGTAAGAGCCTTTGCTATTTGCGCATCCTGCCTGACTTTTATCAATAAATTTATTCAATTCAAAATGAATTTTTATATTCATTCATTTTAAATGTACAACTTTTATTTTACTATTTTTCAAATTGTTTGATTAAAAGCTCTCGTAAAAATTTTGAAGACAGATAGACGCTTTAATACACGGATAGAAACGCAATTTTGCTATGATTTCTATATTACTGTGCTTGAACCGTAGTTGAAATATGTCAGAATTTACCATAAAACGATCGATATTTATTTAGATCGAATTGATAATTAATAATTTCACGGTAAACATTAGTATTATCTGATTAATCTGAAAATTATTCAAAATTTCGTAAATTAATTTCAACATTTGCTTAAATCAGTTCAGTCATTGCAAAGAGAATTAAAAAATTTTTAGTGTGAAAATACTAAATCTATTAATCGATGAATCTTGTTCGCTGCCATACCGATCCAGTACCGTTTTGATTCCTTTTTGCTTTCTACGGAAGATGGCGAGCAAATTTATGCTTTCTCACAGGTATGAGAATTTTCTCGTAGCAGTATGTGAAGACGAATGATTCTATTCTTCTTATATCTGATTACGATGCGAAATTGATGTGAATATGTGTATGTATAGTTATGTGCGTTACAGTTAAAATGTTATTTGATTGGGTAACTCTTTCATTACAAATGAAATAGTATCGGTCGCCAAATAAATAATTAAAATAAAATAATATATTAGAAAATTTAATCACATCTTTTAAAGAGAAAATTCTTTTTATAATAAATTTTTGATACAAAAAATAATCATTTCTTTTTAAAAATTCGTAAACTGACATTATAAAAATTGTTTGAATGTGTACAAAACATAATTATTCATCATTAAATATATTTTTCAATTTCGTTTGAAAATTTTTCATTCATCACTCTAAAAATTGATTTAATGGTAGATTAAAATTTACTGTGAAAAATATAATTTCTGCTTTACTGTTTCTACAGTCCACGGTTTCGTGTGAATCACAGTAAAATTTCGTATAAAATTTATATCCTTGTAAGGGAGATGTTTAAATAATAAATATTAAGAGCTTTTTACATAGACTGTTGCTCGAACTAGATAGATGATTAATCCATAACTGGACTGAAACTGATTTCACATTTAAAATGTTTCAACATTTATACTATTGTTTATTGATCTACTAATGCGATTTTTGTTATCTGAAATTTTTCATCCTACTTTTCAAATGTGTTTATGAACTTACTAAAAATTGAATGCATTTTATTTTCAATTTATAACGCAGTATGAAATCAATGTGAGAGAATGAATGAAGGATTAAAGAGTTTATTTATCTAATCAATTATTAGTTTGTTTCACTTTATGGTAAAATCAATGAAAATGAAGTCCTTCGTCACAAGTACTAGTTTGACATCATTTTTACAGTTAACAAAGTTATAGTAAATACAGATATAGTAAATGCAGATACAGTTTCAGTAAATTATTTGTAATTGGAAAAGTAGATGGTAAATCAAACATGCGAAAAATAAAAGAGGCCCCACTTGTGACGTGTCTTGACGAGAGGGGATTGTCGACTTCATACATTGTTGCTAATACGCTTGCTATATATTGTAAGAAAAATAATTTTTTCAATGGTCCAATTATGAATAAACTGAATTAAAATTTTTCAATGCACATTTATAAGTATCACCAAGTTTTGTATGATATTTATTCAACTTGATATTGTTGATAAATTATTTGACAGTCAGTTCTTGCAAGATTAATAATAACATAATTGTAAAGACTTGAAGCGTCACCGGAATTGAAGCGTTATCGTTCAACTGAAAAGTATTGGGCCTAATGGTAACGAACCAATACATGTGTACTCGCGTAAAAATTACACGGCCTCGGAAAATATTTTTCATCATCGCCCACGTTCTCCTAAAATATTCTGCATAGTTTTCGACGTTATCACTACTTTTTTTTTATTTTACATTGTCCCTCACACGGGCATTTATTGCACTCTCAACCCTGCCAATCGTACATTTAAGAATACTAAGTGGGCAAGTTCTCTCATAGATAGACCACCTATTTTTGAAAACTGTAAAACTTTTTGTTCAATTTAGATATCAAGTCAGTTGCTGAATTGAGCATATCGTTTTGGAAATCTACAACTCTAATTTTTTTAACTGGTACTTCAGATTCTGAAATAATCAAAATAATTAATAAAAATTTCGATGAACAATGTGGAAATTAATGAAAATCAATTGAATTCATACCTGAAGTGCATTGTTACAACGCTTTTATCACGCACATACGTTAATACACGTTTAGGATCGTAATCTGCATCGCCTCTCTCTTGTACATACTAAGTGACTTAATAAATAGGAGCTTGTGTTAGATATATACGTGATTATAGAATCGTTATATTGTAGCGTGACTTTTGCTTTTACTAGTAGCTGTGCTTGCCGTTGAACAGGGCTTGCCAATGAACGCGTTTGAACAGTTTGAAACATTTGAGTTAAATATTCGGACATGTTTGAATTGTTGGAAAAGTTCTATCTGGTTGAAACAAGATTAGAAATCAATTTCAAATTCAATGTTTTCAAAAATCGCATTTTCCATTTGATCATTAATAAACATATGACAGAATAATAAAAAAATAAACTCGAGAATAGAAAATTTAATTATTTTAATGTTTTTTCGATGTGCTTTGATTAAATATAAAATTTTAGTTAGATTCATCTTTCAATGTAAAGTTTAATTCATGAAGAATTGAGAGTTCTTGAGAATTGTCCATATAACACGCATTGTCACGGAGATTTTCAGATGAACAGAGTAGTAATCGGAAGCTCCGAGGGAAACACTCTCGGAATGTGCTGGAAGAAGTGTTCAAAATGAATCCAAAACTAACTGTATTGTATACGGAAATGCAGATTTGATAATATTATTACAACAATTATCTCTTGACTTTACTGGTGAAAGGATTGTCGGAATCTCAGAAACTCCGCGTACAAATAACTGTTGGTTGGTAATAATTGAATTTCCTAATAACGCTTACATTAGCATATATTCGCCCTCGTGCATGTAGATCGTATGAATATTTTAACGGAAATAGAAATCTAATCACACACGTTTGGAACGATGATTATTGTGCCTAGTGTCGCAGCCTGTTTCTCTGACTACAATACAATAATAATTCGATGCTTTTTGAAACACCAATGCTGTGTCAATGTCTTTGCAATGCGCTGGTGGTTGTGATGATAGGATTTCTAAAGATTAAGTGTATTTGTTTCAATGTCAAGAAAAATCAGTATAAAACAGCAATACTCACTTATACAGAAATCTTACTTTAACGATTTTATTTATAATAAATTATATTATTACAAATTTAAACAAAAAAATAAAATCGGTATATTTCTAAGATTAAAGAATTCCTCTTTTATTCGTTTCGTCGGGAACGGTAATAGGTTTTTTTATCGTAAGTGTTAACCATCCATATTGTTGACTCTGATATCTAAACACTTTGAAAATGAAACAACATCGGAGACATAGCGTTAAGTATACAGAGTTGTCTTCTATCCTGCAAGCTCCTCGGCTAAATAAATGTTGCGTCGTAACAAACTGTACAGCATAATAGTTAATGTTAATGAGATTATAGAGTTTTATCATGATTCAGTGCGCAGATTATACATCGAGATTATATATCATACATTTTATATACATGGGAAAAAACAAGTACCAAATTTTCTTATTATTATCTTATTTTACTATTTTTTGATCGTAAAAGTGAGATATACTAAAAAAAATTGTGCAAAATAATTTATAGCTACAAAATGCAAAGGCTTGAATTGTATCAAAAAATATTTAATTCGATTATTGCAGCACTTATTGGTATTACTCTCTTTAAATATTTGACTATTAATATCATTGACATATTTTTTCCCCAATTAATACAATTGTTTTTTCTTTTTTCTTTAACCATTAAAGAAAAACCACATTACCCGGACAATTTTTATGTATAGAATCATATTAGAAAAGGATAGTTTTATACTATTATATTTGAAGTTAATTTTTATTTTCATTAGAAATGCAGTGAGATAGCCTACGGACTCATATCAAAACAAGTTCAAGAACTTGCTTACCAAACTGTAGTTCAAAATGATTTGAACTATCCATCAGCCTGGAAAAAAGAAAGTAGCTAGCCAAAAGTAAATCAGACAGTTTTTGAAACGTTCTCTCGACCTGTCTATTAGAAAACCGGAAAAGCTTGCAGCTTAACGAGACTGACTTCGTTCAATAAATCTAATGTAGATTTATTTTATTCCATCCTCCAAACAATTTTGGATAATCAGGCTTTGCTGAGAAGTCCTGCTAAGAAGTTCAATTTGGATGAAAAAGTTATAGATTATAAGCTTAGTAATTGATAATTTAAAAATATTATCACAAATTATCGTATTAAAATTTATCCTTTATGTACAAATAAACTTATTTTTGCTGCCGCAACCTGCATTCAAATCCCACGGGATATTATTGCAGGTAAAAGGGTCAAGTTTATCGAGCTACGTGTGGTGAGAGAGGGTAATTTGTGACAACTTGTGGTGTAGTTTCTGCAGATAGATAATCATCTTCCACCGGTTCTGGCTTTCCTACGAGAGTTTTGTAAAGAATCAATGATTTATGGAGCCCCAACAAATACTTTAGAATTAGCCAATCTAAGTAGCTAAATGTCCGCGGAAATTTTTCCACAAGTGATGGATCATTTCATTAAATTTTCCAATACCTCCGAAGAAAACTCCTCGTTGTTTATCTTTAATAACCACATCAGTCATTTTGCTATTGAAGTGATCAAAAAAGGCAAATCGAGAGACGTTACTATTTTGACTCTTCCCTTGCATATTAGCAACAAAATAAAGCCACTCGACATCTCTGTTTATGAGTCATTCAAGCAATTTTATACTTCAGCTTGTGATGACTGCCTTTTCCTTTTCTTATGACTCCAGCCAATATCATCCCTGGGTTTAAAAAATATGGAATTTACTTCTTCAGCCTAAATTTTTGACACATTTTGTTACTGCAAACGTCACTGATAGATAACCACCCTCCAAAGAGTGCCATGCCAAGAAGATGTTAATCATATAACTTCGTATAATACGTAATTTTTTAAGCCGATCCATCTGTTTAAAACAAAATTTTCGTTCGTTCTCAAAAAATGTAGTTTTCAAAACTTCAGAAGAGATACGACCATATCCAAAACCCATATATGATGAGAGAAATAGAAGAAAAGGACAAGGAAAAAGGAGAAAAACTCAGCAAAAAAGTTCGAGTCAAAGAAGAAAAAAAAGAAATTAGAAGAGTCAAAAACTACAAATTACTTCCTGCAACAAAAAAACAAAACAAAAATGAAATCGAATGATAATATTCGATTACATAAAGTTATTTAAAATGTTTAATCTATAAGCAGACTGATTTAATAAAAAATTTATAAAATGAAATTATTCTCTCTATATATTAATTCCCCGGGCCTGTTACCATGTTCAACACAGTGAGACAAAATACACCGATTTTAAGCACAACTCAACGTTTCCTTAAAATTAATTCATTTTTAATTAAAAAATATTATTTTTTTTTTGCAATTATAATAGTTATTTTCGAGGTTTTAAGGTAAAAACTCTCTAACTGTTGCTCACTCTTCCCCATCCGTTCACAGTGTAGGGTCACTGTTAGACATGAATAAATTTACTAAAAAAATTGAAACCGACTGCTGTAGACACAAAAAATGTAGCTCATCTAAATTGTTTGGTATAAAATGCAATTTTCAAAGATGTATAAGGTAAAATCGAATCCGTAGGAACGTTGATAAATGTAAAATGTTATATTATTATAAAGAAATATTTATATAAAGCGCTATGACACTTGATTACTATTGTCGATCTTCTGATCGACATGACTTTTGACTTTGATGATATCTTAGTCATATAACTCATAATCGAATAAATCCAAGTCAAACTAAATCCAAGTCAAATAAAGTTGCACCTTTTAAAATGTTTTAATTCTGATTTTGAACAAGACTAATCATCTTGACTACTGGCGTGCGTAATTTCGAAAATTATTAGATATAAAAGCGATGCGTTTTATCAAAGCGATGATAATAATTTTAGTCATCAGTCAATTTCATTTCGAGTTTATTTTGTAACTATTTAAAACTTAATTATAAAATCAATAACTGATGATTTTAAGCGACAAACTCTGTTTATTAAAAAATTATAACAGAAATAGTATATAAAAATGTATTTTTTGCACGCAACAAAAATTTACATTTTACTGTCGATGATATTAATAATTGATAAAACGTTAAAAAAATTCAAAATTCAAGAGAAAATTAATTTTTTACTTGTGTAAGATGCATAATAATTAAAAAAATCTTTTAGGAATTAAGAAAGATATTTGGAAATATAAACAAACACGCAGAGTGCTGCCAAGTATATTTCTCCGGTACAAAATTGTTTGAGCGAAAACATCCAGTGCTGATTGGTGATCATGAAAGTTATAAGAAAATTGTTCGCTAGGACTTACCTTGAGCATCCCTTTCGATACAGCAAACTTTCGTCTTTCTCAATAATATAGCGGATAAAACGTTCCAGCCTAAGAAAAGTACAACGAGTGTCGACAAATTCAAGTGCTGAAGTATGTCACGAGTCTAAGGAGTAAGCAATTTTATGATACTCTGAGCTCATTCAAAAAGAATTACGTGACCTTTTGCTCAAGCAACGTGTATTTTTATGGGGCTATTGAGTGTAGGTTCATTTCAACGTTGCGTTCAATTTCGTGTAACTGTAAAGCATATTGGTTCCGCAAGTGCGACAAGCTAGAGCAAACGGAACTGTCAACACCACTTTTCGTAGTGCAAATACCAAGTTCCTCATCGAGATCTATGTTGTTTGATGTAAAATTGTTCTAACTTTTATAAATATTAGAGTGTGTAATACAACGGCGAGTGAAATCAAAATACAGTGACAGAAATGGACTTTAAAATGAAATCAGTACGAGACAATGATAAAAAGTATTGAATCCATGATAAAAATTACCGTGGACGATGAGTAATTTTTACTCATTTTTACTCAATATACTCTCTTAATTTTTAAAATATTATATATTTCATAAAATATTTTTTAATAGAAAACAAAACCAGCAGATGAAATTTACATTTTGTGAATGTGTCAAATAAATGTTAGTTTTACCAAATTTAATAAACGTCAATTTTTCTACAACTGATTATCAACAGAAGTTGATTATCGAACGAGAATATTGTTGCATTATTAGATCATTTTCGTTAATTTAATCTACGTTAAAATATACATCAATTTTATTTAAACATACAAATTGAATAATAAAGTTCTAGCAATACGCTAATAATAAGTTTGAACGAGGCCTGCAATGGATATTTTACTAAAATGTAATAATATTCACTATAAAATGTCGCATATATATATATATAAAGTGACGCATAAATCTAAGCCTGTGCTTCTCACACTAGTGAATGTATCGTTAACATCATCTTCATTGCACCTGTACGACTTATGCATCACCTCCCTAGTAAAAATGATCATATATTGTCCATATATTATCAATAAATTGACAATATATTATTTTTAGCAAATCATATATTGTTCGTCATACATTAACAATATATAGACAATATATTGACCATATATGTTTGCATATTTTCATATATGGACTATGTATTGTCAATATATTAGCAATTTTAAAATACTATCAATATTTTGTTCATATATTGGCAATATATTGTCAATATATGGACAATATATGGACAATATATTAACAATATATGGTCAATATATGTTTTATGTATGGATAATATATGATCCTTTTTATTAGGGCTTAATACACCGAAAAATTCAGCGAATGTAAAAGTTACCGAATTCAATTCAAAACAATGTAATGATAAATATCGATAATACTCAATGAGATTAGTGCAAGGATATTGTCATTCATTAAATTCTAACTAATTTAGTAGGATAAAAACACTGAATATCTGCTGCTTTTCTGCTATATTTTCTTAGTCAAATTTTTACCGTTATAGAATAGTAAATTTAAAAAGATAATCCTCTTAATTCATTTTGATTCAATTTTACCGTGATGTAAAATAATTTTTTCAGTGATTTCAATGTAATATTTAAAGTGGATTTCTGTGTAGGACCACAATAAAATAACATAAATATATCATTACGTATACCAAATGAAATTGTATATAAGATTTGAAATTACTTTCTACTATTGTACCGCTAATTGTTAGTAATCGGCAAAGAAAGTAAATAATATGATTATAATGTTCCCTTTCCGCTGATGTGTTTTATCTGAGCAAATAAAACTGCGCCAGATTAAGGAAAACGTCAGACATGAAATGCAATTTATTTAATTTGTGCACGATAGCGTACAATTTTATTTTTCATTAACAACAAAATACTTCTAGCAACATTTGATGTCAGGTTCAGTTAGCAAAAGTATTCATTATTTACTGGCATAATAACATTATTATAAGAATTTAATCAATAACTTATTAATGTCTTATTATGTTATAATTTTAACGGGATCTTCAGTTAAATTAAAGTCAGTTTGACAGTTGGCAGTGATTCGATGTATTAACAGTGTGTCATTACAATTGTTCGTAACAAATCACAATAGAGAATAAGGTACCTGAATAAAAAAATTTGTTGTCACAATTCAAGTCTAGTACACGTGCCAAATTTATGTGGATCATATACAAGTTGTTTCAACAAATTATGGCATACCTTTTTTTGTAAACGTAGTGCACTTATTTTGCAAAAAAAAAAAAATCTTATAAATGAAAGATAGATTGACTAAATATTTCTTAATAAAAACAGATTGCTATATCGGAGAACAATTTTCCTTACTTGACATCTTTTTTTTTTTTTATTTATGCGCTAAACACAGGTTAAACATATTACTTAAGAAGACATTAATAATATTATTATTATTCAATAAGATGTAGTAATTAAACTAATTATCACGTTAGAATTTTTATTACTCATTGATAACATCTTAATAATGAATAAACCTCAATTATAAAAGATCAATTATTTAGCATGAAAATTTCAAATGAATTTACTAATTCAACGACTACTTATTGATTTAGCAGTGAATTTAATAGTGGGTAAAAAGTAAAGCAATGATTTTTTCAGTCGACAATTCGCCGAACTCTGGATAAGTAATTTTGTACGTTCTTTTCACACAAGGAATGCAAATTTGGCAGTAAAGAAAGTCGCTCGATGGTTGTTTTAGCACTAAATGCATTTTATTGAGTCTGTATAGCTATAATACACTGCGTTATTAAACGGTAAAACGTTTTGCATTTTTATTTATCTGCTAGGTGAATAATTCGACATCAAAAATGAATTGGTTATGAAATAAGGTTTTATATATTTTATACGACTAAAATATACGCTAGCCATTCTACATCAAATCAACATTTTTTATTTAGGCACAATTTTTTATCAGAGCTCACTTTCTAGTAACTTTTTGTGGATATGTGTTCAATTTAAGAAAATTTCACAGTTGAGCAGAAACAAAAATTAAAAATATTTTCAACGACAATTACATTGGTCTATATATAAAAAATTACATTTCGTATATTAACTTGAGCTTGATGAGCCGTTTCCGTCGGTAGAACAAAAAATTGAAGCGAGGTAAAACAACTTTTGTCAGGAAACGAAAGTATCTGATTTTATACTTGCACTATTATTGTTTTAGTTATTATTTGAATTACATGAAAATCCAAATAAGAATATTTACGAGATGTTGAAAATGTTCAGTTTATATAGTTTAAAAGTTTCCAGATGTAGCTAAAGTTGTTATGAATTCCAAAACTTATCGTGAGTGTTTATGAAGCTTTCTTAACATACTTCGAATAGTTAGAAACGCTTTCATCAAATATTTACGCCAGGTAGCCGAAGTGATGATAATACTGAGCATTTGCTATAGCTACTGTATAAAAATTAGGCATCGAAGCTTTGAATGATCATAATTAATTTGTCGTGTTTCTTTATAAATAAATCGACGTAATTAACTGATTCAATGCAATTCTATAAAAGTTTTTAAAAAACTTTTTCACTTGATTACAGATGAGGAATTCGTTTGTATGGAAAGTTCAAAAGAATAATATTTTAATAAGAATACAAAAATTAAAAGCATATGGTTTTGTATATTGAACAAAATATATATATATATTTTTTTTTTCAAGAACTTTGACAATGACGGTCCGCAGGTGTTTCATGCCGATTTCAATGCAACTCGATTCAAATAGATTTCATTCTTTGAAATAAGTATGCCAACTTCGGCAAGAATGCATGTTAGTATAAAAAGCACTTCCAGAAGTTTTAATTTTAATTACTCACAATCAAGACGTTTCGCAACGTATTGTGTTTATTTTATCAATGGATTTTTCCAGAATATTTCTTAGAAACTGGAGATGAAAACGTTTGTTTGATTCGCAAAAAGTTTTTTAATTGATTTCAAGTTTTGATTGTAATTTTTCAAGAAACGAATGAAATGAGCAAAACCAACAGAATTAGCAATTGTAAAAAAGTAAGAGAAGCTAATTAACGAAAACAGGAAATTTAGTATAATGGTGTTTTTAGTTATGCATAAGGGAGAGCATTTCCTTAATCCCAATTGCAAACAAGAAGTGATGCAACAGCAGCTTGTGATTATGAGACGAATAAAGTTACAGAAAGCTAAGATGAAACTCCATCTCTAAAAAACAGCGCCTAACCATTGAATATCTCAACCCTATTTAAGTCGTGCTATATACTAAATAGTTAAACAGTCGTTTCAAAGTTTAAAGAGTTTTATAAAACGCTTTTTTTCTCAGCCACAAGGAGTAATAAATTACATATTTTGTGCTTAATTTTTGTGCTCCATCTTCCTGATAGGTTGAAAACAAAGTTGTGAATAAATTATTGTGTTATAAATTTTTCTTGATAGAATATGTTTTCCATTATTATGCTTTTAATAAAAATCAAATTTATATTAAAATAATTAAATTATTAATTTTCGTTGTACAATAAAATGTTTTATTCTGTTAACGGAATAAATCTGAATACCGTCAGGTAATCGTCACCTGCGATTGCCCTTCAGGAGCAAACCCCTGCTGGAAAAATCTAAGGCGTTTAGCAAAAACGGCCGACTCGCGCTTCGACGCGAGTATACATATTCGGATTTCAAAAAATGGAAACCCGAGTAATATTAAACAAAATTTGAAACGTAATAATTATTCAAAATTTGTTTATAAAAGTAAGTGGGATTGAACCGCTGGCATCACACCGTAATTGTTTACAGATCTAATTAGACCTGAAAATAGACATAATTTGATCTAATTAAGTAAAATTGGATAGCTATTTCAGATCTAAATTTAAACTGCAAATCCAAATACTTATTTAGGTCAATTTTCAGGTCTAAAGTTAGTTCTTAATATTAATGTAAAGCTATAGCTTATACTGTTTAGAATTTATTTCACTATTTAACGCAATGACATATTTTTTCACGAATATTAATTATCAATTATTTAATTTAGAATTCGCAGTGTATCAAATATTTAATTTACTTGAAAAAATCAAGTTTAGTGATATGTTTTATAGTAAACACATTCGTGCAACTAATATTTCGTTGAATCGTTGATTCGAGTTTGTAGTTGTGGCTCATCCAATAGTTTTCTAATTTAATTGCACGTTACTAATGATCGTTCTCTAGAGAGCATTTACTTCCTCCGCAACTAAATATCAATTAAAATGCAAGTGGATCGATGCAATTCAGTTCTTCAGCTAATGACTCGTTTGGAAATGTGGTGTCGAAAAGTATTGAGCATATCATGTGCACCAATCGCGTTAGTATATTTTACTGTAGAAGTTTTACTGAACGTTTTATTTCATTTATTATGTTTCTAAAATTCTAAATACAATCATCGTTTTCAAATTTTTATTAGTAACATAAAACTTTCATGTGCTTGCTGAATACAACATCAAAAACTGCCAAAATAAAATTTTTTTGTTCTTACAAATGAAAGTAGATATGCATGTTACAACTAAATGTACGTTAATTTAAACGAATCATTGAAAGTCTTTTGAATTACATTGTGAATCGTCTTTTTTGGAATACAAAGCGGACATGTGTGAGAATAAAACTCACAAAATGCACAACACTGTTTGAGGTGTCACAATTTTCCCATTTATGATAACATTTAAGCGATTCTCATTTCAGAATTTGACGTGTGCATATTTCACATGAGAATGATTCACTTACGTTTTCACAGAAAACTATCAAACATCGTGTCGTATTCAACAAAAAGTTAAATATCGAATACACGGCTAGGGAAAAAGGAAAACAAAACAGTCGTCACTGTTTGTACGAGAATTTCAAACAATGGTCGTACATGTTATGACAATTTTATCATAAATAACTAAAAAGTAACAATTCATTTACCCTCGGTAAAAGAGTTAAATTTGACGTTACCACATTACATTTATTTTTCTCAATGTTTTAACGTTAATCGTTATTTTGCGAAAATTACGAAGAAATATAAACCAAGTTTTTCTTTTACTATAAGCCATGAGTTTTTTTTCTGGTCTTCCTGACTTTATTTCTAGAAGGCAATGAAAATAAAGTAGTGCAGAACATAACTTGAGGAATAAGATATTTCACATTAAATCGTGTATACACTGAAGCAACGATGCGTTAGGTCTGCAATTAATTTTCGGATCGCGATTACGACACAAATTCATAAAGATATTACACTATGGAGTAAAACAATTTAATAATATAATTAATCCAAGCATGTTTGATTGACATGCTTTTGCAACTGAATTTTATTCTCAAATTATTATTTGTTAAAATCATGTTAGTATTTGGATGTTTCAAATAATTCGAAAATCATTTGGATGGAAAGAATATTGCTTGTTCATTATCGTGAAAAGTATTCGCACTTAAAATAAAAAAGAGGAAAATTATACCATATTATATTTTTACCTTTCTATTTTAATTTTCATCAGTTTCGTAAAAATATAATGATAATCGATAACTAGATTTTGCAAACAAAAATAATGTAAAATAATGACAACCTAATATGACAATATTAATGATAATATTTATATTCCACACAGTGTTCGAAGATAGGAGAAAAATTTTCACCAATTTTTATTTTTCGAAACTTCTTTTCATTTATAGATTTCACAATGCAAAAGAAAGAGAGTAATGCTAACGCCGAGTTTCCACTGTAAGATAGCTCATCGTGTCAGAATTGACAACAAATTGAACTTCTTCCAATAAGAAAGGAATTTAATTAAATTGAGTAATGTCAGTTTCTTAACTTTCTCAAACTAAAATATTCAGGATTATAGCAGGATTATTATTTTTTGAATTTCCGGTTACTAAAATTCTCTTTCATTTAATCAATTAAGCATAATTCATTTTATTTAATATTTTTAATTTGAGATTCAAATGGATCACTAATTGAGGAATTTTCGTTAATATATAATTTAGCTCTTACTACTAGCTGTAGAAGAATAATGCATATAATAATATAAATTTTTATGTTGGAATGAATTGTTCCAGTTTTTAAGAAAAATTTAATCCGCAAAACCGGTTATATTAAATTGTTATGCTTCTGTATAACTCGTCTTTATTTTTTAACATAACTTTGATTCTAAATACATTAAAAAAATATTGAATCTTGATATCTTATCAAGATATTTTCCGAGAATTTTACCAACTGAACAATAACGCCACCTGGAAATGCTTACGTGATTTTGCATTCGGCCCAAGACAAATCGTACAATCTCCCAGGGCCCTAATTAATTGGAGATCCCCCCTCTCCACTCCCATCATCGTACCAGTCAGCTCATTAAAAATAAGGTATAGAGCGCCGTAACGACGATTTCATATCAATTATTCAATATTCACTGTACCTCATTGTAAAGTCACAGTGACGTTTCTTTGAAGAAACACCACGGATTAAATTAATTTTATCCTGCTTCGAGATAAATAAAATTAGACTTCGACTTCATAGCTAAACTATTTCATATTATTCAGAGTCAAACCGAAAAATTTGAAATATAAAGATGATTATTAAAAATAATTAAGCACACACAATTGTCTTACACAACAATATCACACTTTTTTGAATGTCATAAGTCAATAACACCTAAAATATTGTTTAATGTTACACTAAATCAATATCACTTCTAAACTATCAGATTAGAAAATATCACAGAAGTCTTTATTGTGTTAGATTTGAAGTGTAATGGGGAAAGGCAATCGCCGTTTCTCCAAAAAATAACGAAATTTTCTCGAGAAACGATCTTTGAAATAAAGAATAATTATACTGAGCATATTTTTTTAACTGTTAATGGGTGTGTTCATTGGAGAACTTGTAATTAGTTGAAATGAACTTTTCCTAATATGAATCGTAACCAAGCAATTGCCACTTGTACGGGGAGATATCAACTTGAAATATTTTTCAACGCAATTCTCACGGGATGAGGGGCATCATGTGGTTCCCATCACGCACACGGGTGGTGGTTGGAGGAGAAAACTACAACAACGTTTTGGAAATGAAGGCAGCTTTTTACACGCTGAAGTGTTTTGCATCAGGTCTACGCGACTGTGAAGTACTACTCAGTAGCTCAGTACACTATCCTCACCTTTCTGCAATCACTGGAGATATCTAGCAATGGTGCGTTACATAGCCTTGGCGGAAAACGTTTATACTGACAAGGAATCCCGGAGTACAATCACAGATACAAAATAGTCTTTGTCAGAGGACGCATTTGCTACTATGAATGGAATGTTCAGGCCGTTTGACATAGATCTTTTCGCCTCCATGCTAAACAACAAGTGCCCCCGTTATGCATGTTGATTCTCAGGCATGGACTGTCGACACGTTCACTATCATAGTCCAAGTTCAAGATCTACGTATTATTTATGTATGCTTGTGTATGTTTATTCTCATTCCTCACGTTTAGGGAAATTACCAAAATTTCGTATCCATACAGCCGTTTAATATTTTGTTCTTTGCTACTCTCAGGAAATAGCCCCCGCTGTACAAAATCCTTTCCCTGGGAGTAGGGAACTTATCTGGATGGGATATAAGCGTCCCTGGTCGAATCAATGGTATGGTAATACAAAAGACCACTACGTTCCTGGTGACAGTTTTGTGAACTTCACCGATACTCAGTGTTTCAACCTACAGAGCACCAGGTGTAAGAGTTCTTAGCTCCTTAGTTTCTTATAATGAAATAGAAGATTTTCCTTGAATATCGTTGAATCTGTAGATCCTTTTTCACATTTAACAAAGGCAATGCCGCAACCTACGCGGTTACTCAAACCCGATACTCGGGGAGACAGAAACCCAAATGGCCCTTTTTAGGACCACATTGATAGAAATTCAACGGCCCTTTTCAGGGCTACTCTAGCTGAAATCAAACGGCCTTTTCAGGGCAACCAGTGTTTCACAACAAAGAATAGGGCTCTTTTCACTTTGGGTCACCGTTGACGCCCAGATTTCTGGTCTACGTCAAGATAAGCCGTTATAATTCAGCGATTCTGTAGGGGAACGGGACATTTGAAATCTCCGCGCCCAAGATATAACCACGTCTGGAACTCAGAACCAGTTATCACCAAAATCATTTTACCCTGCCGAAACTTTACCATTAGTGTATCTTTTGAAAAAATGATTGGTACTAGGTTTGGGACAACACTGCTAAACCCTCTCCTTGATAAGCGTTTCAAAAAGTAAAACAAACTATGACAGTACTTCTATTTGCAAACTTGATCGGATAAATGCTCTGAGACTAATACAGCCTTATTTGTATTTTCTGCGTTTCCGTGGTAGTGAGGAATTGTGCATCCCAACTATTCTAGATACATATATACAACGGACCAAAGAGTTACGTCCCAAAGACTGCGACTCTCTCTTCTTAACTTTGCGGAATCCGAATAAAGCAGTTGGCGCGCAAACGATAAGTTGGTGAACCCTGCAAATGCTACAAGAGTATGGAATCCAAGACGAGTTCGAGGCACATGGCATCCAACACACATCTACTTCATGTGCAGCAAAAAAGGGTGTCTCGGTCGACATAATAAATCGGACAGCTAGTCGGTCCGGAGAATCGAGACTATTTGCAAGATTTCACAATCGACTAATCGTTGACCCGGCAACTAATTCTAACGCCGTCTTGTCAACAGATTCATAAAAGTTTCATAAATTGCGTTATTTATTGCAAATCAGTCAGAATGGGCACTATTTTGTTTCATTTTTTAAAGAATCAAAATATTCCATGATCAAATAAACATCACTTAATCACAACGGTTTTTTAGTACAAGCCAAATCGTTCTCTAAACAACTATCTTGTTATATTCATCCGGACGAGAACTCCTGAATAATTATTAGATTAAACGAACTTATGGAGTGCAGTTCGATCTTTATTATTTTCGAGGTCTCGTCCGGATGTACTTCCCACCTAGGTAAACTTACCCTAACCCGAAGTTTGCCAAAAAAGCTTGAAATAAATGAGAAATATATGAGAAATATATATATAAAATAATAACAATATTTTCCGAAGGTAGCACCGCAAGTTTGATTTCTGATTTTGATTTCCTGCATAAGCGATATTATTATTGTTTTAATTTTTAATAAGTACTTTTAAATCGAATTATGGAGAAAAAATTTAAATAACGCTTTACAAGTGAAAAGGTGTAGACAAACAGGTACATTAAGAGTGAAAAGGTGTATATATAAAAAGCAACTACAGATTAGATACAATTTGTTGTCAGAATCAATGTACAAGATTACATACTTTAGTTACTAAGACCTTCATGAATAAAGTATATTTTGGAGCAATGTTTTAAAAAAGCACAGAAAATTGATTAAATTTATTCTTTTTAACAGATGTTTCCTTCATTGTTCAAAAGATTAATAAATAATTAAAAATGAGAAAAACAAATTAAAAAATTGAAATTAGGCATTAAATGATAGGGCCTCCAAGAGTTTACTCTCAAATTAATTTATTAGGTAAAGCATTACATGTCAATAAGGGGCCTACTTTTAGTCTATATAACTCCTGGAAATGACTCGGTTCATTTTTAGGGCATGACTTTAAGGACCCTGAATTCGATTTTTCTAGGATATGAAATGTTTTCAAAAATGAAGCTGTGCCTCATAGAATCGACATACTTTGGATCTGAATTAGGTATTTGCATGAATTACTTGATTGCAGAAGTCTGGTTGAGTACGACACGATGATTCAATGCTCTCTATTTGTGGTAAACCCTCGAACCAAATCACGTTGAACCGTATGAATCTACACCATCCAGATATCTATACCATTACGTTTTATTAATATATCTACTGGTGAAACAGGTTTTACTGGTTCCAAGAAACTAAAATTATTTTTTCTATAAATTTTCACAAAACTATTACTTCTAAGATAGTTCAAGTTTTATTCACATACAAAAAACATAAATGTCATACAACGAAATTAACTTCGTAGGCGTACTTATAAGCCATGAATATCTTTAAGATGTAATATCTCAAAGACCGAACCAACAAATATTTATGTTTTAAATATTTTATATAAGTAAACTATACAAGAAAATTCTGTAAAAAGAAAAATATACAATGAATTCGTTATATTTTTTAATGTTATTTCATCCTTATTAGATAATTCAAACAGCTCGATAGAACATTATTTACGATCTTCGAAACGTAATCATTATTAAGGATCAAGGGTTCATAAATGTCCGACTTAATAAGAGTTTGGCTTTAAAACTACACAGACGTATGGTTCGTTACGCAGAAAGAACGGCACAATAAAAAATCAAAAATACTGATAGACGATTTGAATTAGATTTAGACTTCATTAATAAAATAAAAAAGATATAATAAATTACTCATAAGCAATGAAGTTTTTAGAATAATACTTGTTATAATATGGGGAAGATTATATGAAACTTACTTACATTTCAGAAGGAAGACCTTTGAGGGGTCCAATATATCTTTGAAGCCACTCGGAAAGCCACTTCTTATCTGTTCATATTCACTCTGTAAATAAAAAAGTTGTCTATACATTTTTTTCTAACGATAATAAAATAAGATCATAATAAGACAGTAATGAAAAGCTCATATAAAACAAATATATGTGTTACATTTGGTATACATAAATATCGAATATATTGGTACATGTAAGACGAGATATAACCGCATAAATGTGTCAAAAAAATTGTAATTAACATGTGACATAAATGCTATTTTTTTATCAAGAGTATTCTCAATTTTTTCGAATTGAGCGACCCAAAATAAGTATAAAAAACATTGCACCGCGCCATAAAAATTTTCGGAACAAACTTATTTACTCAAGAAAAAAAAAGGAATTTGTTCTATTTTCAGAAATGTACATCATTTTTAAATAACAACTTTTTAATTTTAGAGTAGAATTGTTTAGTTTTTATCAGTAACAACATTTACAGAGAATGATATTTCATAATAATGTATTTTTTTACTCGTAGATGTGGCTGTGGTGTTCGAAAGCATTCCGAAACTGAAAATCTGTAACTGAACAATATAATATAACATATTAATCGATAACCTCAAGTCTTTTGCAGTGGATTACTTCAATGTTGGAAACGCCATTGCAAAATATATCTCTTCAAATAATCGTCGCATTGTACGTTCACAAACTTTAATTAAACCAAGTTGTTTGCTATTCGTAAAAACTTCTTGGTAAAAAATCTCTTACAGCGTTGTATTTCTCGAGATTCTTGAAATATTTTAACAATAAAACGCACTGCATTTTGGCTGCTATTTATTACGCAGACGCTTCTTTAATAGACAAAGTGACTCGCGAAGTATTCTCGAAGCCGCCCAGAACCACGCGTTATCGCGATCGCCTAAGTTTTCGGCTCTATAATAGCCTTCGCGACAATCCAGAGTACTTTGCCCGTGCTAATGGCACTTTTGGTAAACTACGAGCGACGATTGCACTTTTGCAGGATTCGACGCTCTGCAAGCAATGACATGTCGCCTATATATTGGTTTATTACAAATAACTATACCGTGCATCCCTTTTTTATACGTCCGTGAACTTTATATATCCTATACCAATTCCGATTTTGAGTTTTGTATTTATTATTACTACATGTATTCATTTTTTTCAGCTTGTAATAAAAATGTAAATAAAACATTGTTTCAAAAGAATACCGTCATTTTTGTTACAGCGTTCTGTTACATTCTGATAAATAATAAATAAATAAATCTAATAAAAAGCTTACATCTATCAATTTTTTTGTTTTTGTTTTTTTTAATTGCTTTAACAAGGTTTCGATGATTTTAAAATAGTTTTTACTTTAACGTAGTCCTTTAAAATAACAGTTCTTGAAATCGGTCCATTTGAGTCTAAATTTCAATGACATCATGATAGAAAAAAAAATAGAATTTTCTCATATAACCACGAAAATTCGCAATTTAAAATACGTTTGGGTCACTATAGTGACCTCAGTATGATCGTCAAAATACAGAGCTCGGTCAAATTTTTGTTCGATTAAGCCGAGATCAAAAACAACTCAAGTAGAAAATTTAACTGCATTGGAGTCGGACCCTAATTTGGGCATCTTGAGTGTTGGCACAGAAGCCAGTTAGAGCCTGGTATAAAATATGACGCAGTTTCTGATTAGCGCCACGATTGGGGTCCTAATCAAAGTCACCAGTCTAGGCCCAAGTTGTTTTCATTCATAATTTAATCTTAATTGGTTTTATTTATATAGACATCTGAATTTTTATTTGATTTATCAGATTTTTATTCCAAGTTTAAAATTCGTTGTACGCCTCTTGGAAATCGAACTGGAGTCTATGAAGTGATAGTCATCCGTCTTGTCCACTGATCCAAATCTACATTCGAATCTAACGATCATATTAGAAAACTCATCCATTAAATATTTTTATTTATATACATTTTTATACTGTAGTAATTATAATTTATGGTACTTTTTAATCAATTTATTCAATAATTAAATTTTTGTTGTAATCAACTCATTGTATTTTTTAAATTGTTTATAAATTGTGAACGTTATTAACAAATTAGACAGAAATCAAAATTTAGTCCATCATATGTTTAAACATCAAGGATAACGTTTATTAACATTGTCATATTTTTATTTGCAAAAGTTTTTTTTAAACAATAAAAATTCCATGTCATATCACAAAATAAATAGTTAGGCTCTAAAAATTTAAAATTATTTCAAGTTAAGATATAAGGATGCCATATTAAAACTTGATGGGGTTGATAATAGGAAGCCTTGTTTCATATCGGTCTTGGGTTTCGAGCGGTACCATTTTAAACCGAGATTTAAAAAAATCTAGGTTCTAAATAGGGTGTCAGATTTGGTCCTATCTAAGCCGTATAAAAAAAATTATGGAGGCCTTGCCTTGACCACACTCGGACCCAGTTAAGCCAACATATGTGGACCCATGTATGACAAACTAATAGGATTCTAACTTTAGAATAGGTATGCCAGGTCAGATTTGTACTTAAGATGTTAAGATCTTCCTCGAAAAGTCTAAAAATTCTACATATACTCATTTCAGTGTATAACAAAAATTTTGACTTTAAAAAAGTGAATAAACGACTGCAAACATTAAATGACGTTTTCGCAATATTTCTTGTTTGACACTGCTTTTAAATTTTGTGAATTTTTATGATATTCATCATTTTTTAGTAAATCAAAACAATATATAATGATGAAAGTGCAAATAGATATTAGCCGATCATATTTGTTCTAAATTAAAATAGCAAAACAAACATTAAACATTGAATAATCTGCTAAATTGTTTGTATTATAAGTGAAAACACAACAGATTAAATTGAAATCATAGCAAAAATTCATTCAAGTAGACACGAACAGTAATCCTTTGAAATATTTGAAATGTTATTAACTATTAATGTTAAAACTATTTTTTTCCTAAAATTTTGATAAAAAGCATGTTTTTTGAATCAAGCTTAGTGATAAAAAGTTTCATCATTATTTTTACAAATACTTCACTCCGAAAATGAATGGCACATTAATAAAAGTAGATGAAAGATTTGAATTTGCGCTCAGAAATTTTGTTTACAATGTCATGTTTAACAGGAAATACTAGCAAACCGTATTCCCATCCAGGAATTCATTTCAATCGCTTTAATCAGAGAATTTATTCAAAGTAATAAAATGTTGCCAGGTGATTATTTAAACTCACAACCATATAACGGAAAAAAATCAGTGATAACAACCTAAAAGCCTTTTTATTTTTATTATGGGTGGGAAACGCTTTTCCCAGAGAACGTTTAAGGGTTACAAATAAATTCTAATGAATTGAAGCGAAATTGTTTATTTTAATAAAATTGATAGGTTACGTAAAAATCATCCTGCTGTGCGAACAATTAACACTGCAGAACGGATTGAAATTAATATTCGGCAATAAAAAGTTATCCACTTGAAGATTAAATTACAAGCATACCAGCAGTGAAGACGCTTTACAATCTCAATTTATAAAAAAAAATGATAGACAACTCCTCAATTTTGTTTAAATTTTATATTTATTCAGAACGAATAAAAAAAAATAATATAACTATTATATTTTCATTTTTTTATCACTATTATTATAATGTTGCATTCTAAATTGAGTGATCATTGTCAATCACAATGACAAATTTTTATTCACGTCAATGTAAACAAATCAACATAAATTCAGTTAAATTATAATCACACGGATAGAAATCCTATACGCAATTTTACTGTAATTCCTATTACTACTCGGACCGTAACTGACATTTGGCAGAATTTATCATGAAACGATCGATATTTATATATTTATATCGGATTAAAATTGAATAATTTCACAGTAAAAATGAGTATTATCTGATTAATCTGCAAATTGTTTAAAATTTAGTAAATTAATCTAAACATTTACATAAATTAGTTTAATCATTGCAACGAAAATGAAAAGAATGTTTACATGACAATACTAATTTTCTTGCTCGCTGAATCTTTTTGCTTTCGCTTTACTTAAGCACTTTGTTTTAGATAAACATAGCTTATTTTATGTATACTATAACTATAGACTGATTATCAATATTATGTAATAAAGAAGATCAATAATCAATTTTCGTGGAAGTAAAAATGATCGCATTGTCAATCGGATTTACATAACTCGATAGCATACCAAAGTGCAAATACATCGGAATGCAAGCTATTTTTTCACGAAGATCCGCCCAAGCACTGGCATTTTTTTCTTGGCACGACATTGTAGTTTATCTATTCGTTTACATCATTAATACCTGTGCCGAAAGAATTAATCATTTAAAGAATGTTCTCTTACATGGAGCAATATTTAAATATAAAAGTATTTTACCTAACTTAAAGTAGTGGTTGAATTTGATAAAAATTAAATACCTAAAAATTTTAGGACAGAATCTGTATTTTTAATGAAAAATTATGTTTCATCTTTTAAAATCGAATTATGAACGTGATAAACTTTTCTACTGAACGAAATAATGAAAACGATAATTTCTTGAACTTTTTGTTGTTTTTTTCATTTTAACAATTTCCTGTGCTCAGATGATTTTAATATACCTATATTAACTGAACAATTACCTTTAAATAACTGAAACGATCAAGAGATAACAATTATTAATTATATTTCGCTGCCTTGTCCTCTAGATCACTTGGTAATAACGTTAGTTGCTTGATCCTACCACACGATTTGAAAGAAGTTTCAAAAACTCCGCGTTTATAAGACCTCTAAAAATTCGCAATGCCATCTCTTTGTTCCCGCGCCACACAACCTTCTAAATCATTATATTTTAAATTAGTAAAATCCATTCAATAAATAAATTAAACTCAATTCATTTATTGTTTTGGGGACTAACTTGGAAAAGCGCGGGACAGTGATATGTTCGGACGAGGCCACTCACATAATTGTGATTGAATCTCACTTAGGTAAGTTAATTCGATCATTCAATTATATTTCGCTGCCTCGTCCTCTAGATCACTTGGTAGACGTTTAAAGCCAGATGGATTTTGTTTTCGTTATTTATATACGAATGATCTTTGACAATCGAATACATAACTATATTTTAATCTCATCCAAATTAAATTTCTTTCTTATTCATTAATTCACAACTTTTCTTAATTCTATCTCCTAGATAACACGGCATTAGCAAATTCAGTCTCTGAAGTGGCCAACGTTCTATTATAAAATTTTGCAAACATAGATGAATTCTCTGTCCAGCCAGCAGCAGTTCTTATAGATTCTATACTCGCACCTTGTCGCCACGCTGCTGAAGTGGACGCATGACGCGTGCTGTGTGCTGAAAAAATGTCGGTATTTATGCCGCACTGTTTAAGCATTGCTTTTACCTATCTTGCTATAGATTGGGTAGTTGCTTTATGACGTGGCTTCTTATACGTTAAAAATAAGTAATCTTCGTCTTCTTTTCTACAATCTTTAGTTTTCGGGCTATAAATTTTAATTAGAGATGCGACACATAGTTTAGGATTTTATAAAAAAAATGGTATGATCAGAAGCGGTTGATTTTTGTTTCTCGCCGATGTTTTAATTTTATCATCGATTTTAATTTCAATGACTTCGGGTCTAACAGAAATGTTGCTTATTTTTATTTTCAATAAAGTTTGCATTCTGTGCCCGGTAACTAAAGTTAATAATGTCACTAATTTTTTGGGTAAAAATTCTAAACAAATTGATTCGTGCGGATACCAATTAGTTAAGAATGTTAATACCGGTTCTGGATCCCATATATAATCGTATTTTGGTTTTTGGGGCTTTTCCGCCGATGCACCTTTAAAAAATCTACGGATTATAATTTCGTCTTCGAATTTCTTTTTTAGAATGAATGATAATGCTGCACGATGCGTATTCAACGCGCTATAAGAATTTACCGTCTTAAAAATGTTTGTCAAAAATAGTAAGAGATCGCCAAGTGACGGATCAAAAGGATGCACAATGTTCGTTACGCAGAACTCTCGCCATCGTTGAATTGGTCTATCATATTGTTTGCGCTGCTCGCTTACTGATGCTAAAAGGATATGAATAGCTTCTTCTGGGACATTCTTGATCAAATACGACCGCCGTATAATTGACCGGCTATCATCTTCAGCTTTCGATTCAGTGGATGTGGTTCCCTGCAATGACAACGTAACAAATTAACATTTGGTTTTAAAATTATCGGTTCACTTATGAGAAGATTTTGAAACTGAGTGTACCATGCTTGTGTGGGCCATAGAGGGACCACTACAACATCTCTGGCCTTGTCTGTAATAATCTTTTGTAACATTTTTTAAATCAATGAAAATGGTGGGAACGCATAAAAATATTCGGCACTCCATGAGACAGTAAACGCATCCACTGCCTCTGCCGCCGCGTCTCGTTTCCAAGATACAAACCGCATTCGCATTCGCTTCCGAGGCAAAAAGGTCAATTGTAAACCTGCCACACTTTTTTGTTATAATATTAAAAGCCCACGGAGCTAATTCCCACTCTGTTTCTTTTGGTAATAACCGTGACTGTTTGTCTGTTTCTATGTTCTCTTTGGACTTTATATAAGAAGCATATATCCAAATATCATTTGTTTCGCACCAATCCCAGATTTTATTACAAATTTCATTTAGGCTTTGATAACGTATACTACCCATTTTATTTATTAAGGCAATCGCCGTCGTATTGTCAATCCGTAGTAAAATGTCGCACGAATGTTGGTTTTTCGCGAAACTTTTTAGCCCATATAAAGCCACTTTTAATGAGGTAATTAATGTGCTTCTTTTGATCATCTTGTGACCACCATCCATTCGTACTTTCTCCGTTACAGTGTGCACCCCACCCAGTTAGCGACGCGTCTGTGAAAATTTCTAATCGAAATTCGTGTCGTCTTATTGGATTTTTTGTTGTAATATTATTTTTCCACCAAACTAGATCTTCATTTAATTCAATTGAAACTTTAATCTTTTTTTCATATCCGTTTTTTGACCTTTTCAGAGCTAAGAACTTTTGTCGTTCCAATTGTTTCGTGTGACGCCAACCATATTTGACAGCCGGACACGCTGCTACTAAGGTTCCTGTAATTTGTGCTAAATCTTTTATTTTACAAGACTCCTTGTTTAAAAATTCAGTTACTAATTCAATTATTTTTAGTTTCCCAATTGGAAATTGCCAGTACGATACAAATAGCCCAGACTTGTTTTGGTATCGGCTGCCATACTTTGGCTACCAGTACTGGGCCAGAGGGATATGAGTATCATATCAGCGATGTAAAAATTGTATACCAAGAAAGATTTTCAAAAGTCTGCACAGTATAATTACAAATCGTTTACAATTTTTAGTCATTTTTTTTCAATGCAATAAAGCAATTGCAACATTTGTCGAATTTATAAAAGAGTTGATACATTTTCTCTAGCAACTAGAAATCCTACACTTTGATTTTTCTCGTCTACATCGTCCAAGCATTATTACACCAATTTCAGTCGACTTTAATGGGTAATCAAAAAGATCTCCATCTTAAACAAACTTCTGATACTCGATGTAGACGTCATCAGGATTATCAGTGTGTTCGAACATGGAAAACATTTTTGTAATTTTTACAATTTCTCCAGATCTTAATGCTACTATATTATCTGGATGCTTTGTAGATAACATCATTCCGTTGAGTCTGACTTTTGTAAAAACATATTGGTTCTCCTCCTTCGTAGTGTTTTTTACGCACTCCAGGTGCGTTCTCTAATTGTTCCATGTAAATGGCAAGTTGAGCGAGTGGATTTTTTGGCCCTTTGACCATTTTGGTGAGCCATCCTCCAAAACTCTCGAATAAAAATGCACAGAATTCACTTAAAGAAGCATTCATATTCACCGCATCATCTACAATGTGCAATAAATTGTACATGTTCATTATTTGACAATCAGGACCGTAATACTCTGGAGTAACAGCAACGAAAGTTTTCAATAATTCTTTACAGTATTCAGCGTGGACAACCGCTGTTTCCTTGTTACATAGCAGTTGACATGCCGCATATAAGAGATAAAAATGCTTGTACATCTCATCACTTAGAACGAAGCGGAGAACGATTCCACTGAAATACTGCATAAACATTCGATGTTGAGTCGCTTTCCAATTTCCTAGAAAATTCATATCTAGAGTTTTTCGTTGAAATTCTGCTGGGATGTCTTTGGCGACAGACTTGAGTAAAGTGTACAAGTCTGTATAATTGTGAGTCCCAAGTCGACTAGATTTTGGCCCATGTAACCACTTATCAATCATCAACTTTGAAATTCCTAAATTCAGCAAATGCATATGGTCTAAAATTACTTGCTTTACAGGATCAAAGTCAACAATATTGTTCAATGGAGACGTTTTTCCAGGGATGTGGTGTTCAGGCTGCCTTTTTCCTTGGTACATTTCTTTAGTGCGTGGATTTCCAATGGTTGCAAATATTCGTTTTTTGTTTACAGATTGGCCTTTCACATCGCATCTTTCACAGCTATAAAAACCTGTGTGGCCTTTTGTAGTTTTTATGAAGGATCTGGATGGAGTATTGGCGATGATGACAGGAAAACACATCATAGTGATGATCCATAATGTCAATTCCATTGATGATAAGCTCATTTACTTCATCTACGAGTTGGCCCAAATACTCATCCAAATTTGCAGGCTTCGAATGTCCACAATAACATGCGATCAAAAACGGGCATGACTCATAAGACTCACGAGTAATCATTCCACAGATTGCCCAAAACCCAATAGGGGAATTATTATAAAGTTTAACTCCATCAATCCACAGTTGTACTACAATGTATCCTTCGTTGTAGTATTTTGCTGAAATGATTCTCCCGATTGTATCCTTTATAGGAAAGTAGATGAATTGACCAAAATTTCCTTTCGTACTTAGCATCATGACAATCACTCTTTCACGTTTGATAGGTGGTAACAAAGTTTTCATGCATTTGGGTAATTCATGTCCTTCTAAACGTAAGATTTCTAAGAGTTCATCCACGCATTTTCGTGTAAGGGTATGTCTATTTCCGAGAACCCACAAACAAAGTTTATTTTTGAATGACGGTTCTTCTGAGAAAGAAGAACCCACAGTTTCTAGGTCATCTCCTAGTGAGTCACTTGAAACCTACAATGTGATATATTAAATTAATTTGACAACTGCAAAATTTGTATTTATTTAAAAACAATTACTTGTGAAAGCATGTCTTGGGCTTGACAGTTGTCTTCTAAGTCAGTGTCCTCAAATAAATTCACAAACTTCTTATCTGATAAGTGCGAAAGAAATTCATTGTTTGGAAATATATGTCTTTGGTCATCTTGGTTTGTTGTTTCGTTGACTTGATTAATTGCTTCATTTTCTGGCTCGTTTTTGGTAGCTTGTTGAGCATATAATTCAGTTCGAGTATCTGATAATGTATCTTTAAAATAAAACAAAATTAAAATAAAATAATTTTGAAATAAAAAAATTTCTCTAAATGATTCAATTAGTTGAATCATTTGTAAACATATATTTTACTTCAGTTTGAAAATGCTTAAGATTTAATTTTTATATTAATTTTTCATAGAAAAATAATCATACCGTTTCTTTGTTTATTAGCCTGTGCATCATCAATTGTGTTCAATTTTTTGAGAAACCTGTATTTTTTTAGTCTTGAATATGACATGTTGTATAAATGAAATATTAAATGAGTAGTAACGACTACTAGTTCCAAGGCACAACGTCAAAATGTTGTTGAATATATATATATACACGTATCTGTGGATATGGATGTGAATTGACTTTTACTTTAAAAGGCGCAAAAAATAAATTATCTAAAACAGTTTGACACCTAAAACAAATTGTAAAATGAAACTGTAAGTTATTGCTTAAAATTCATATTGCTTAAATTCATACGTTCATATTGCATAATTGTAATTTAAAATAGTTTCTCCCCAGCGCCCTCTATAAAATTTACGTGACACGTAGAGTTCAGAGCTGAAAGTTGTTTTGTGTATTGACTTTCGCCGGGTTTATTGATGTGACGATCACTCGAGTCTATGTACTATGAGTTATTCTTTATGATTTAAGTTTTGAATTCGTTAGCTAGCAGCTCTTTATCTGATCCTTAATTTTTAATCTAAGTCAGTTTGCATTCTGATCTCGGCCGCACTGATCGAACTAAGAAACATTGCGGCGCAACTGACGTGAGATTTTGACGTTGGTATTCGTCAGCTATCCCAGAGTGCACTCTTCAACAGTGACATGTGATGATGTCTCCAATGCTGAAAGTTACTTTGTGTATTGATTTTGTGTATTGACGCAGGGTTTATTGATGTGACGGTTATTCTGTGTGATTTAAATTTTGAATTTGTTAGCTACATCATCTCTGTTTACAACATTAACGAACCACGTGATTCTTAACCTAAAAGTCATTTTGCATTCTGATCTAGGCTGTGTGGTCGAAGTGGGGAACATTTCAGAGCAGCTGACATGAGATTTTGACGTTTGCATTCGTCGGTTTTCCTAGTGCCCTCTATAACATTGTCACGTAACGTGTTCAGAGGTGACAGATAGTTCGTGTATAGCCCTTCATCAAGTTGGTTAATGTGCTCGTTATTTTCAGGTCATTGACTTTCGGTTTTAATTTTTGAATTGGGTAACGTCACCAAGGCAGTTTACAAAACCAACAAACCACGTGATTCTGAAAGTGAAAGTTATTGTGTGTTTTGATCTTGCACGCACTGGAATATTTTGGAGCATTTTACACGAGATTTTGACGGTGCCCTCTAGAAGACTTTGCGGTGCAGAAAGATACTTTGTGTTTTGACCTCCGCGAGTTCGGTAGACATTTTACGCAGTTTTAAACTACAACTCCAACTCCAAGAGTAAGTCAGTATATAACATTTTCATCGTAAATAATTTTACAATAACCTCAAAATTAATTCATATTTCTTATTTATATCAAATGAGAGGTTACATTACACAATTTTCATTTCGGCATTCCCTTTTTTTTATTGTTTTATTGCTCAATAAGTATTTTTTTGACGTTGGTATTCGTCAGCTATCCCAGTGCACTCTTTGACAGTGACATGTGACATTGTAAAGTATTGTCAATAGTTATTTTCTAACAATTAAAATAAAGTTATTTTTAATTACATCATGTGAATCTTATGAAAAAAAGTGTTCCGGTTTAATATTAAAACTAAAAACAATATATTGTTTTGATATTTTTAAAAAAATGTTTTGTGTTAAAAATAATTGCTGTTTTAAAAATAGAGTAGTAAAATATTATTTAACAATTACTTAGTTTATTCTGTATTGAGTATTCTGTACATTTTTGTTATTAATTTTTTTTTAAATTAGCGACCGTCATAAAATGATTTTAAAACAAGTGTGACGAAATCAAAATTGAATTTAAATGCTGTTTTGATTTCATTGATTTCATTTTGATTTCAGCAAAACAATGAAGACTAATCCCCCCGACTACCTCATGGAGGGGTATCATTCAGTTGTTTGGTTCAAGAAATATGCTGCCAACAAAAAGAAAATCATTGAATTAGTCCCGAATACGTGGATTAAATTCAACAAAAAGGGAAAATCTTTTTGCCATTATCCACCACAAAAATTCTGGCCAGAAGTTCCTCGTTGGGTTCAAGAGTATAAGGATGCAGGCCGATCTTGGATAAAATACAACATTGCGTTAGAAATGAAAAATTGTAAGCTATTTAATAACATCTGTAATGATGTCCGATGATATGAACTATATGTAAACATTAAATTTTGTTTTCAATTATTTTTTTAAGGTACTTATGATGATGGGAAAAAGTATGTAGACGGTCAAACAGACACCTGTGCAGTACAAAGTTCGCAAGAGGGCTCGGATCTGTCAGACTCGGATATTTCAGGACACTCTGAACAGGGTTCACCTGCCAAATTGAATACCAAAAATTTGATGGCATTGATTCCTAATTTCCAACGTTCGTATATTATTTCAGCAACCAATTTTTCAAATTCTGATTTTAGAAGTATGTATTGATTTTTGCAGCTGCTGATCTCGATGGTTTTGCCAAGAACAATAAAAATTTCCCGAATAAGGATTTTTCCTGCAGGACTGAAAAAAGGATGGAAGTCATCAACAACAATTTTCGGAAAAAACAAGCAGGTATATAAAATATTATTTTCTATGAATAAAGTCGAACTATTATTTTGGAAAAAATATTTAAACTTTGTCAAATTTTTACTAACCATATACATTTATTTTTTATAGATATTAATGCTGGAACATCGACATCAACCGAGGGAAGACCGTTCGAATCACAAGGTCGTTCTACATTGCCAAGTTTCAAGAGTTAATCAACAAGGAAAGATGGATTTAGAGATAATGCTCGAAAAGAGCATTATCAGAATGCAAAAGAGCATCCTGGAAGTTCTGGATCATCTGAGTCAGAAGGCCAATCTCCGTCATCAATTTCAAAGAGTAAAAAGGTTTACACCGGAACCAGAAATGATACTCGAAAAAAACCAGCAGGTGTACAATTTGATTTCACGTTTGATAGTTATTATTATCGATAAATTGAATTTTGTTTCCATTAAACATATAACCATTGTTAAAATGTGATTAACTTATTTACATTTGTTGTTTACAGTTTCTAATCTTGGATCTTCATCAAGACAGGAGAGGAGATCATCGGACTCAAAAAGTCGATCTACGTCGCCCATTTATAAAACCCAAAGTAACAAGAGAAATGATGGAGTCAGAAATGATACTTGAAAAAAACCAGCAGGTTTTTATTCTTATTTGTTATTATCACTCTCATTTTTACTGTCACTTTTATTATTATTGTTGGTATTTCAATGAACACTGTCACTCTGCTTCTGCCTCTGTCTCTGCCTTTGCGACTGTCTCTGCCTCTGCCTTTGCTTCTGTCTCTACCCTTGCAACCGACTTAGTATTTATTTTTGTCTGTGTTTCTAATTCCGCAACTGTTTCTGTCTTTACAACTGTATCTGACTATCCATGTGATAAACTGATTGATGAAAAATTGAGTTTGACAGATGATATCCAAAGCGACTTATCCCACACTGAAGACTTAAGCATTGAGAGTCAAGACGGAAACTGGAACTTGAAAGATCTACGCAAATTCATTGAAAACCAATTTTCCTCACTGAAGCGCAGTCTCGTCTATGACAACAACAAAAAACACGAAGAAATGCTATCAATAATAAAATCAAAAAGTGGAACTCGAGGCACCTTACTGAGTGACATAAGGGAAAGACTGAATTTGCCAACGCCTTTGGACAACGTAGAAGACTTCATTCAATTTGATGTCAATTGTATGTCAATGTTGATGTGTCATACTTTATTATTGAATTAAAATTAATTTTAATCTCTGGTATTCGATTCTTATAGAAGCAATTCATGCGATCGTATTTGTCACACAATCAAACTTTATCTGGAGCTATTGGAGCCATAATACCGAAAGTAATTTAAAAAAGTGTGCAACTTGAATACTCGGCAAAAGGAAGAGTTGTATCTGGTAAACCTGCCAAAAAAGATTTCAGTCTGACGAATAATTATAAATCGATGATAGGTAATTTGTTACATAATTTTTTTATTTGAGTTGATAACAATTTTTTTCTAATATCTCTCTCATTTTCCAGCTGTGTTGATGGATGAACTTCACGTCGACGAGGCAAATATACTAACGAAGACTGGCAGGTGGTTTTCCGGAGCATAAAACAGACACGGAGGGGCAAAAGAGAGTAAAAAGTAGATTCATAAGAATATATAGTTTAGGAAATAGTGAATTAGTATAAGTAGTTGCGATTTAAAAGTTATAATTAAAATTTGATTAAACATGAGAAAATTAAAAGTTATAATGACAATTTGAAGAACGTTTGATCTTTTAAAGGAAGATATGAAGTAAGATGTTTTTCAATAAAAAAAGAAAAAGAAAAATGTTGTAAATCAATGTAAGTCGAGCAATTTAAATCGAGTGCGTTAAAAGATTGACTAACATATTTATGTATCGTCGGTATAATATATAAACCAAGACTGCTATCTTTTATGAAGACTTTTATGAATTTATAAAACCATTAGATTTTGGATAAACTTTGAATTTAATCAAAAATGTAATGTGAGTTTTAATTGTAAATGTATTGTATCAAAAAAATTTACTCTAATATGTAAGAATCAGTAGTGTTCACTGGGTTTTAATAATTATTCAATGATTTTAAGTGACATTAATACCAATGTAAACCCATTCTGGTATGGTTGTAAGCCAGTGTTGAATAAGTAGACAAAATGGTACTGACGTACAAATGAGACAGCATCGGTTAGAATGAAAACCAGATTTAAACCAGTGTTCACCCGTTTGTTTACCAGTACTGACCCCATGTTATCAATCCAGACGTGGTTTAGTATTGGCCCAATATTGCTATACGAAATCACCAGTACCAGGAACCAGTATCGGAACTCTGGGTACTAGTGATGGGCCAAGTCAGAGCCAGTTGTAATTTTTCTCTTGGGATTCTTTTGACCAGGCAGTTCTACACAAAATTCTTGACTATTAAGTATAAAACCTAGAAACTTTTGTTTCTAAATTGGGGAAATATTAGATTTTTCATAGTTAATAACAAAAACAAGTGACTCTAATAAGTCAATTGCTAATTTTGTGTTATCTTGGCAAACTTCCTTCTCATTAGCTAAAATCAAGAGATCATCCAAATAAAATAAGACACAAGAACCTCTTTTTGACCTCAAATTTTGAGCTACTGGCTTCATTAATTTCGTGAAAACTTGTGGAGCTGTACATAATCCAAACGGAATACAAGTAAACTCAAAAATCTTTCCCTGAAAAAGGAAGCGCAGAAACTTTCTATATTTTTCATCAACCGGTATCAGCAAATAAGCATCATGTAAATTTGTCATAAAACAATCTCTGGATATTAAGGACACTGCTGTCTTCAAATTTTCCATTTTAAAATGCTGAGGTTCTAAAAATTCGTTAAGTTTCTTTAGGTTTAGAATAAATCTTTTGTCCCCATTTGGTTTTTCAACAAGAAACTAGCTCGATATAAACTGGCCTTTTTCGTATTTACAAGGGGCTATTTATAGCCTCTTTTTCCAATAGTTTATTAATCGCTTTTTTATAATCCTGTATTTCACTGGGTTTAATGTTTGGTTCTGAAGGTACTTTGCTTTGTTTTGGTGTTTTAATAAATGGGATCTTGTAACCCTAGACCGATTGAATTATATTTTTATCAGAAGATAACTCCTGCCAAGTTGCAGTGAACCAACGTAATCGGCCAGCCAAGTGACTTACCTGACTTAAGCTGTTGTGTTTTGTGATGGAGTCCTGTTGTTGTTGGAGCTCTTGTGATTTTTGTTGAACTGACCCCTCTGTTTCGAGCTCTTGGGATACTTCTTGGAGGGGCCCCTGGAGTTTGACGATTAATAATTTGATCCTTTTTCTAGAAGTCCGTATTTACTTCCTTGACCGACTGAATTTTTCGTCATGCTTTTTGTTGAAATTTCCGCTGACTTCGCTGCTTTTAGCTGTTCCATGAACTTCTCACCGAAAAGCGACTCTTCCACAACACTACCATCAGCGATAGACTTAACGACTGGGTTTAGCCCTGCTGTTATAAAATAGCGCCTCGTCAACGACATATTGTGATGAAGGTCTGTTAAGAGCCTGCCTGCATCGGCCAAAGAAGCAATGACACCCGTCATCTTTTCGTCTTTCTCCATAGCTAAAGTTTCCGTCAGAGCTTTCTCTAGCGCGTTTAACCCTGCTCCCAACTGATTTTGCGCTAACACCTGAAAACCATCTTTTTTAATAGAATTGGACCCATAGCCCCTTTTATATGTTGGTCCAATGTCGGTGCTTTAGTTGTAGGGCAGTTCTTTGGTGCAGGGTATTTTTTCATTAGATCAGACCTCTGATCTTTTAACATACCCTCTGATAACATCTTTTTCCACCGTCTTGCGACTTCTTCTAAGATCGGTGGACCTTCTTTTCCGACCGACGGATCTTCCCCTAGTAGTACTAGAAGTTCCTAGTCAATAGTTGGTTGTGTGACCTCTTTGCTTCTTTCTTGTTTCTCCGTTGCATTTTCTTCCTGTTCTGATGGAGAACTGACGTCTCTCGTCTTCGAGCGAGAACGATGACGTCTATACCGTTTGTGTTTTCTACGACGATTCGAACTCTTTTTCTTATAATTATGCTTTCGCTTGTGTCTTCGTGGCGAACTTCTCGAATAACGCTCGACGTCAGAACGCAGCGTATCTCGAGAGTCAGGCTCTACGAAGTCACTCCAGGTTACGTCATAACGTGACGAACCTCGCGGATAACGCTCGTTTTCCTGACGATACGACGTTTCTCGCGGGTGACGCTCACCATTAGACTTGTGCATTTCTTATCTCTTTTTATGTTGTCTATCTTCCTCCGATGAAGATGTAGGTGTATCCGAACAAGATGAAGATGAGTCAGAGCTACTAGAAGATCTATCTTTGCGTCGTTTTTTCCTAACCTCACGTTTTCCCTTTATATCGGGGTGCATTTCTTGAGAATCATTACTTGAATCCATAATCTTCCGTATTATTCTTCACTTAACTAACCAACTTGGTCAATTTTTCTAGATAGCAACAATTTTTGTTAACTTTTGCAACCTGAAAATAAAACACGTGTGGCAAAGATCGCACAAAAAAAAACGTAATGATTTAGAAGGTTGTGTGGCGCGGGGACAAAGAGAATAGATGGCATTGCGAATTTTTAAAGGTTTTATAAACGCGGGGTTTTTAAAACTTCTTTCAAATCGTGTGGTAGGATCGAGCAACTAACGTTATTATCAAGTGATCTATTCGGACGAGGCAGCTCACATAATTGTGATCGAATCTCACTTAGATAAGTTAATTCGATCATTCAATCTTTTATAACACTTCAATAAAAGTAATCAAGTTACCGTGAATTGAATATTGAATAACTAAACTATTCGTTGTGCATTTTTACTTGTTGAGAACGGTAGTCATCGATCATTCAATTTCGAGACAGATTTTATTTTCTCAACAAGCATGTTTCAATAAATTCATATCGAACCTCCTCATATGAAAAAAATGTCCAGTTCATATATAAAACTTGTATGAACCATGAAAAAGTCAAGTATATGTTGTTTTTATTTGTTTTCAAGTGCCTATACAATTATTGAGTGCGTGTCATGACACGCACTCAATAATTACAAGTGAAATAAGATAAATATGTATAGGATCATACATTAGTGCAAGCAGTCTTTTAACAAATATATTTACCATATTTTGTACTTTTTCTTAATAAAAAAAATTATTCAATTAAAATTAAAGTCATTCATAACAATAAATACATTTTTCGACTTATTTCCCATCTGCGGCATTTGGCATGGGATCCTGGGTATCATTCGGCGACACAACGGAGCAGTTACGTTTATCCATGAAACATTTCATGAAAAAAATGAACGGAATATAAGCTGGAAATTTCAGACCATGATATAAACGCTGGAGATACCTTATCTTAAAAAATTATGGTGCTTTTACAGTAGTAGAACATCGGTATCTAAACAAAGTTAGTTTTCCATCCGTTCTTTTGTCCTATGTGAAAGATTATGTGGAAGATAATGTCAAAAAATACAAATTAACGTAGTGACAAAATATATTTTCAGATTACTGAAAAAATTGTTGATACTAATAGATGGCTCAGCGGTTAAAATATTTAACTCATTTACGAAGTTACCGGAAATAATGTTTTAAGAATGCAGAAATCGATTTAGGGTTTTAATTTGTTTCATTGCAATTGTGAATGCCCGTTAATAACGCATGGTTCTGCCGTTTAACGATAAGGATTCAAAATTAAAAATACAATGTGTTTGCTGTCCGGAAATTTAAAGATTTGATTTGAAAAATGGAGTTATCCATTTTTGTTTCCAAATCATGAAAATGAATTTGATCGTGAGTATGAAAAACAATCTTATATTCATTTTATAAAAAAATTTGTTCTTATTTTAGATATGATTGGGTAAAATGTAATAGCGCCATTGCGTTAGCGTGCAAAATGTGAATGTCGATGCATAAAGAAACTTTTACAATAAAAGCTCAAGCTTCGCGTTTTGATGCAACTACAAATTAGATGGATACAGCGCAATGTGCAAGCATGTATTGTGGAGGATTCTTAAAGCGATAAATCCATGCAGGTAGGCAGTGAACTGGCATCAATGGTGCTTTAGTTACGCTCAGAGTTAGAGAGGTGCGAATAGCAGGGAAAGCCGCCGGCTGTGCAAGCTTGGATGGATCGTTCATGAACGTGTGAATATAAATGTACGTATTCATATGAGCGAATTTCGAATCGCTGGCTCATGCCTATATGTGGACATTCAGGACACACAACAGATTTATATTTTATAATACTTCCGGAGTCACATCGGGGCTTTTTTTGCAATTGTTTTCAAAATTATTCGTTTTCACAAACGTAATCATTTATTTCACGAAATTGGGAATAAATACATTATATAGAGATATTAATTTTTGTTAACAAAATCGCTGATGTTTTGACATCACATTGGAGAGATAATTTTTTATTTGTCACTGCACATTGGTGTAGATTAAATGGAGAAAAGGTGATTATATAAAATATATTGTCAGTGTTTATCAGATTTTATTTTCGAGGAGAAATAAATTTCAATTTTTTTTTGCATGTATTGGAAACAAGTAACACTGAAGTGGAAATGCATGAGTTTTTATAGCAAAAAGTTGATAACCTATTTTTTGTGCTACATGTATCTTCAATTATCAAAACACGCGGAATTTATCTTCACTAGCTTGTTATTTAATTATTATTGAACATGGTATCCTGAATTAAATCTCATCATATTAAACTCCATTGTAAAACAAAAGTGGGCTATATTTTTTCCGATATCACAAATATACAGATCAAAATGAAAAAAGAGTGTTCTTTTGTTCCATTTCAATAAGATCTTAAAAAATGATCTTTGTTATTTAACGATATGTTTAAATGAAAATTCGAGGGAATATGAAGTAAAGAGATATATAAAGTTGATTTAACATCGAGATGAATAATTGAATTGTATAACAATAAAAAGATAATGACTTATTAATTAGACGGAAAGCAAGATAACATTTAATCTGCTTGGGAAAAATTGGTCACTAAACAACATGAAATCACTGTCAGATTCACATTTTAGCATGACCTCTGTAGTTGCCAAACTATCATTCATCATCAAGTTGTCTCGCACTATAATTTTATCTACAGTGTCATGTGCGGGTAAGATCTCGCAGGTGTTACTGACGCTTCTGTTCAGTTAGATTGAGAGTTACACTATAAGCGGTAATTTAAAAAAAATTAGGTCAAACTTTGACACTAAAAGATATTATCACATTCTAATCTATTCTTATGCAAAATATGAATACAATTAGAATCTGATTAATTTAATATTCCAAAAGTCAAAATTTATTGAAACCAATCATGTGAAAATAATCCTTAGGTCGTGGTGCTGTGTTGAGATTGGAGTATTTATTCTAACCATCAACATTCGCAGTGTTGATTTCTATCAAGACAAAGTATCAACAAAGAGATATAATTGTGTACATAACAGGGCGAAATTGAATTTAATAATTGCACAGCTAACAGAACGCTGAACGATCTGATGAGGAAGCAAATGAGCTTGGATTTCTAGCTGCAATAGCATGAAAATTTTGCGATAAAATGCATGCATATTCAGGATTTGTCGCGACAGCGATATGGTTATTGCAGAGGAGCTTCTGTGCAGCGCACGCCGCGTCACAGATACGTGGGGTGACGGACTACAGGACATCCGATTTGTTAGCCCGCAACCCACCCAACCGTGGCTTTCTAGTATTGCCTCTGGACATCAGCATCATATCTGTTATATAGCTTTGCAGCTTATTTCATACTGTCCGTTCGTTGACTTGTCACTGTATATTGAATCAGATGCTTCTACTCAGATATGTGATTTCTTAAGCACGTGTCTTAAGCACTATCTTTTTTTCACGCACCTATTTTAAAAATTGTATTCTAATTAAAAAATATCTTTTTCATAATCTCTTCAAATTGATTCTGATTAAATCTTGAACAAATTGCCAATAATTTAATAATTCATTTTCAATCATAAAAAATGTACGCTTGAAGCAAAAAATCCAGCTTTTGCTTTACATTATTTAATCATTATTTATCAAATATTTCTGTTTTTATGAATTCGAATGAAATTTATATTCACTCAACAGCCACATTTTTATTTCCAATAATGATAATGCCGGATATTCTTAAAAAATAGTTCATTGAATCATTGGCAAATAAAATAACTGGGTTAGTAATTTGATTTTACATAAGGAGTTGATATTCCAAGATTCATCATCTGATTTGCAAGTTGCAAATTTTACACACAAATTTAGAGCTCTCGCTAAATGCTCTGCAATGTTCTTTCACTTACATTGGATAAAGCATTCTCGAGCTTTTCCTCACCGCGACAGAAAATTGTTTCAACCAGTGACAATTAATCTCCATTGCTTGAGGAAAATAAATTCACAAAGCGAAACGGCGAATAAAATTTCGAAAGTTCGCGATGCTCAGTAAGATTAATGAAATACATGTTTTCAAAGTTTGTATTAGCTTACTTTTTATCAAGCTGGATAACAAAGGTAATTGAAAGTTTTCTATTTTTTCTAATAAAAGCATTGACTTTTAGGGTTCTTATCAAGCCGAAAAATTATCGGCTAGTTAAAAAGTAACACGTAATTAATTTATTTTAGTTTCAATTGGTAATTATATTGTCCTGTCGAAATTATACAAATAATTGAAACTCAGGTATTTAATTAACTTACAACTTTTCTCACAGTGACTAATTAAGCTAAAAATTTGCCAGTGCGTGAACATTGTATGATTATTCTGCAAATTTAGCGGAAAGTATATAATTATATTATCACAAAATAATGAAAAATCGGTAACGTGACGGACAAAAATACTCCCCCGTTGATACAAGTTTTACATTAAAATATACGTATACGTATATAACAAATATTAATTGATCAAAATCCATTTAAAAAATCATTATAAACAATAATGATATTATACTTATTCTGTACTCTATTTTCCATTTTTGACACGAAAAATTTGACACGAACTATTTTAAATTTGGAGATAGAGATTTATTGACAGTTACACAAATACGAAACAAATGGTTGTCGACATTCAACACGTGACAGATCAGATGTGGGTTATGAATGCAAGGAATTTTGCATTCCTCTTTTCTTTTTTGTTTACAGATATATTCTGGATGTAGCATACCTGGATGTAAGATTGGAAGTGTCACTAGCGAAACGCAATAGGTTCTGAGGAAGTCGTAGAGTGTGCCGAAGAGAATAATTCCAGGACATCTTGGGACAAACTCGTTTCGCAAATTCATTACACTGGGAACGAAGAGATTTTTGTTGAAAGATTCTATGCATCAGGTGCAAGGTTCTTTTGAAAGGAAAAGAAGCTATTTGAAAATGGAGCATCAAAAGATTTCAGGTGCGAAATGTGAGGGTAGTGCTAAATGCTGAAGAACAAGAGTACAAATTTGAAATATAATTGTGATTTTCATTTGTTGATTTGGATATGTCAGTCTGACTTTAGACAATGAATGAATTTGACATGTGTGTTTCGGCGTGAATACATTCGTTTCTTATTCTTTTATAAATTGATCTCATTCATCATCGGACGGTGCGTGAAAGTATGAATAATTTTCTATTCTTGAAACAGAGCGAGTAAATTGTATTATTCCATTTTTGACTTATAATTTTTCAATTCACGTGGAATATTTATATCAAATTCAATTACATATCTACAGCAAACTTTTTCACGTAACAAAACTCGTATATTTTTATCAATTGTCACAATCAAGCAAAGGTAATTCATTTCCATAGAGAGAATGAACGAATTTCTTTCTCTTTTCTGTACAAAAAGAACAGATATAGATGAAGAAAAATGTTAAGTGTATTTCATTACATTATATGTGACATTTTTCTTCACATGAAAAGTACACATGAATACAGTTTTCACGTTGCGTCGAAGCAACAAATCAACGTGTCGCAATGTTATTTCAACTTATACATATCGTGAAAATTAATTTTGATGAAAGTTCGTGCGTTTCCTTAGTTTTCTTATTTTCGCGTTGAAATGCAGCGGCAACGTAATTTTGAAATCGTGTGCGGACAAGCTAAACGAATTTCACGAGGCGCCGAAGGCTGTTCTTATCGAATTAGCTCTCCGCATGTGTACACGTTCTGAAGGTAGAAAAATCGCAGCTAGCTGCTCTGTATTATTGGGAGTTGTATTACGAAAGAGATAGTGCTGCTGTTTGCCTATCGTTTTTCACAAGACCTGACCTGTCAGGGTTCAATTATTGCACCAACGCTACGTGGTACATGCCCTACGCGATTGTATATTTTTCATTCTGTAGCGATTTTTCTCACTCCATCAACGGCAAATGGCGCATTGTTCCGTTCGTCTAGTGTAATTTCAAGGTATGCTGATATCTGAGCAAAACTTTTTTTTTCATTCTTTTTGCGACTTTGTAAATTTCAAAAGTTTTTTTTTTCTCAACATTTCCCAAACGGTTTTAAAACGTATATTTTATGCTTCATAGTGTTAATCGTTTTACTTTACATTTAATTTGTTCCGAATCGTGAGATCTAGCTTTCACATTTTAAAAATCATGGTTGTAGCTATGTCTAAAGACCGGACACGCTCGGATCTACCTAATCCACTGAGCGCACGCAATCTAATTCAATCATACTTGATAGTTTCCGCCATTAAATAATGGAATATAATATAACTTTAAAGAGAGGTTAGTGAACCTTCGCACCGCGAGGTATGAATTGCGGTAAATTGATTTATTTGCTATTAATATTAATGCAAGTTGAACTGAAATTATATTGAATTGGTGGAAAGCTCGCTCAGCATTACGCTAAAACACCCGACTGTCTTTCAATTTAGAATAGATCAAAATAGAATGGCGGCTTGATACAACTTTTGAGCTTGATTTTTTTTGGTATTATGAATGTCGAAGCTGAATTTTATTCATTAGATATCAGGCAAACATTGCACCAATTGAATTAACAAAAGTAAAAGTAAAGTTTTCAAATTATTAAATCATTCATTGAAAGTTAACTTATAAAGATAAGATTATAATAATAATGATTGTATATACTCTCATCTGATAATACCAAAAACGGATGAAACGTTTTGGAATTCATTTATTAACATGAAAAGTGAATTGAATCTTGGAAAGCAAAGAAATGATGTTAAAATCTTTTTGTTGACCCAAAAATTGTACATACTTATTCTCTGAAATGCACAAAGAAACAGTTCAAAAGAAACTAAAAACAAAACCACTTTTACAGTTACAAAATATCATTAACTTCTGGTTGGTTTTCTATTAAATATTAGACCAATATGCTAGACTATTGTAGTACTGTAGAACAAAAGGAGGCTCTTAATAACATTTAGAATCTTACATGAAGTTCGATCGAAATTATAACGGAGACCTCATCTGAATGAATATTAATAAATATAATGCAGTCGTGCCCTGCACATGCTTTTACAACACTTCTAATATACTCAACTAAAAACACTCTTATACATACAATCTTCATTATTCAAATCCTATGGTAATTGTAGACAAAATAAAATCAGAATTTTTTTTCCAGGTGAACTGAAAAAAGAAACAGGTTAGGTAGTTCTAGACTAAATCTTATACCTAGAGTGTTTAAACGTGTTGCTTTTCTTCGAACATGGAACACAATAAAGATTGCATAAGAGGACCTGAACAACCACCACTCGGTGGCGCCACATACGCCTGTTTTTATTTTTAGTGGGGTATTTGAAAAGTGTTGTAAAATCGTGTACAGGGCACGACTTCATTATATTTATTAATATTCATCCGGACGAGGCCTTCATTATAATCTCCATCAATCATGTCTAAAATAATCTGATAATTTTTTTATTACATGCACACAATTGTCACTTTGCTTTTCAAAAGTGTCATTTCGCAATTTCGCTTGCACTCCGAAATATCACGATTCCATTTTGACAGATATGATAATCCTTTGTCTACTCGCAGCTCAAAAAACGTGGAGATAAGCAAAGTTGAGCGTACTTGTAATATCTTAATGCTTTGGAAATTACGTCTAGAAGCTCGTTTATCATAATTTGTTAATTTTCTTGAAAGTTTAACTTTGGCAGTAGGATTTAATTTACAACCTCCTATTTCGAGTAAAAGATTGAACTGTAATTAGAATGAACATTTTTTATCATTGTTCTTTTATAAATTGTTTATATGAATTTCAAGATTAGAAATTATATACTTATTATTCCACTTACGTTATAATAATAAACATTTAATGAAGTGAAAAAAACTACATCAAGAATTATTACTTTTACTTTTGCTATCAATTTTCTACAAATTAAATTTGATTTCCATTTTTGTTTCAGTACTGTCATATCACTAAATCCCATTTTCTATTTTATTTGTTGTATCTAGGGCAGTTCGGGTAATTGTGATAATCAAATAACTGTGCTATTTTGAAAAATATAATTCTTTAGTTCAGGGAATTCCGAAGGTTTGAATTATTATGATATCTGTGTGGGTCTAATTAAAAATGTAATTTTGATATTGTTACATTCACCCCTTTTGTCATAAATACTCCAGTTGCTACTCAACATTTAGTTTCTCATATACTTTATTTCAATATAAGCTTCAATATAATTGTACAATTTTATTGGTTTTAATTATCATGTAACATTCTTACTTTGATTTTTTTTCATTCTCCAAAGGCGTAGCCCAAAAGACCAAAAACGTCACTCTGTAGGGTACGAAAATTTCCATCCCTATAGGGAATAAAGTACCAAACTCCCTTTACAGAGATAAATAACGTAACAATTTCTACTTAGATTTTCATGAAACGAGTAGTAAACGCGTGACCACCGACTAGAATTTACATTACAAAGTCACAACGTATTTTTGATTCGTTGCATAGAATACGTTTTTTGCGTGACATTTGCTCCAACTTTGTGGTTGGTAATAAACGCTTATTCAGGGATGCTATATTTCATTCATTTTTTCATTAGTTTAAAACTTTAATTTTTTCAGGTTTGCATTTAGTTAAAATTTATTTTTAATCTATCTATCTATTTTACAACTATTGGAAAATTGAATCTGAAATCTAATGACAAAAATTAACCTTTCATACATAATGGGGTCTTTTCGTTTTTCGGTGTCGAAATATCATTTTTTTTTATTTTAAAAAATCGTTTACTTGATATTTCTAGAACCGTAAAATCGCAAAATATTAACTTGAAACTCAAAAAATAAAAAAGTTACAGCAGTTTTTCTTGCGTGGTGCACGGCAAATCGCACAATAAATCGCGCCACACCCAAACTTCAAAAACATTTTTCTCGAAACCAAATTTTGTTGTAGTGCAGGAAATAAACATTTTAAAGGATTAACCGATTTCAATGAAATTTGCATAAATTGTTTACAATATTTTTTCAAGAACATGAATTTAACTTTCAGAAAAAATTTTCAATCAACAAAAGTCGTCAGAATTCACTTTTTAGGTTTATAATTCGTTTTTACTCAAAAAAACATCACAATTTTTTAATGTAAAAAACGTCAAAAAAAAAAAACAAACAAAATATCATTTATTTTTTGATTTGTCCACTAAGGGCATATTTTTTCGAACAGCCATGGAGAAACAGTAGCGCCACCAAGATGTCTCGTTTTTTTATAATCTATACCACCGACCGGTAGTTTTTCGTTAAACCACTCTTGAAGATTGGTCATTTTTTACCCGAAAAAAAGAGGAAGACTTCTTAAATTCTAATAAAACAAGCAGTGTGCAGTATATATAAAAGAAAGGTATTAATTTTGCGGATGTGAAAAAAATCAAAAGAAAAAGTTTGCTCTGGGGCATTTAAACGCAATTCCGTGAAATTCGATGGTCCATGAGCCGCAAAATGAAGGCGAAATTATGAGAGGAGACGATGTTATAAGAAAAAACTGATCTGTGCGAAGTGGCAAGGAGGCGCCTGCTAAAGAAAGCACGTTGTCCTATCGCGTCAGTTATAGCTACTTTGGAAAACTTTTAAATTGTGCCATAAAAACTAGAGATTAGTGGATTATAAACACACAGCAAACTTTTGACAGGATTAGACTTAGCGCGAGATAATCGATCGCAAATTTCACGCTACTGAACTAGTATTCAAATAGATATATCCCGTATTTGTAATGTAAACTACTAAAGCCTCTCAATTGTACAGTACAAAAATATTACAAATTAATTAAAAAATATTGCACATTGATTCAGCTTCAAATATGATTTATCGAATTGTAATACAATCAAATTACAATTATCAAATTATTTTAATCAATAATTACTTTACATAATCATCAATAATGTAATAAAAATAATAATTCGTACTCAATTTTTTCCCTTAAAAACATTTTTTTAAGTTTAAAGTCTTAAGTTAAAGTCGAATGAATTATGTTTAAAATATCTTTTTATTCGTCTGTGAAGAAATAAAAGCACTGTACTCGAGATAACAAATAAATTGATTTTAAATTTCACACCTGGTCAAAGGATCTAACTCTGTCTCTTAATGTTCAAGTTTCACTAAGCAGATGAAAGTTTTGAGGACAAAGAGGACATATTCCCTTCGAACGTAAAGTGCTTTCAACTTTTAACTTACGCCCAGTGTAGTGTAATGCGTATTAGTAAAATTTATTTTAAAAAATTTCCCTCTCAAAACTTTTTATTAACGAATTATTTTCATCTGGGAACGAAAAAATTTAATGAACTTTTTTATAACCGGCCCTATTATTAAAAGACTTTCTTTCCTTTGTTCCCATTTCAAAGATTAGATTTATAGTTTCATACAATAATTTGCGATCATTTCACAGTTGAATAGTGGAATACAAAAATAAGTGAAAACAAATTGGGACGGTGCGCAGAACAACATGACGAACTTCAAACAAAGCAAATGAAGAGTCCTCCTTCGTCATTTAGCCAAGTTTTCCATTGGACTTTTTTTACGCTCTCTCGTTTCCATTAATCAATTCACTCTAAACTTTAATAAATTATAATAACCGAAGTTTACTTTAACAAATCAGCGAAACCGCAATGAACCACACTTTAGTGAGTTGAATAATTATCCGGCTGTGGATTGAAAAAAAATTTATCCGACTTTTATTGTCATATTGAAAGTAACTGATATTTTTCTTTTCGCAAGAAATTTTTCAACAGCTCGTTCATCAATACCCCAAGATCGTAAGGAGCAAACAAAAAAAAGTGAAAAAAAAAAAAAAAAAGCGCGCATTGACTTATCGGAGCGCGAATAAGAAATGTGTAGCCACAACACAAAAGAAAATGCATATCCGGCCGTGGCGACGCGTTACTCTCGAATCTAAAAAGCTGCTTATGTTCTTTCTTGTCAGCGCATTGAAATAAAGGGCAAATAGAATAAAGGTAATAAGAGGAGTACAGAAGCTGCTCGACATCGACAGATGCTCTGAAACTGAGCAGCCGCCATTGAAGAGTGGGGAAGCATTGTCTTGGCCTGTGAAGTACGCAAAAATACCCACTTCTGTTTCGGGCGATACACTCGACGAGAGGCGACGAAATCTCGCAATGAACAGCACTCGTCGGCGCGCCGCATTGTGCCATTGATCTCGTTCATATATCTCATTTCATCGGCACATTTTGGCCGTTCCAAATCTTAATAAATTATCTGTCGAATGCCATGCGTCGACGCTTTCATTAATCACTATCATGTCCAAACGAATAATCGTTAGGATCATCGCTCAGGACACGATTCAAATTTCCATTAATACGTAAACGCCAAAAAAATATCATTATTTTCAATTTATCAAAAAAATTCGATCCCAGTGACAATAAAAGGGCTGCGTGATGGATTCGGCGTCTCATGCGCGCGATTTTTCGACGTCATTTTTTATGTCGCTTTCCGTGCGGCTGCAAATTCGCATGAAGCATTTTTTTCTGCATCGGTGAGGATGGCAAATTGAAAAATGATAGAGATGCTAGTATGAAATTAATGACATTGTTCTGTAAGATTAAAATTATGAAGACGTCTTTTTATTTTCTTGAAGCTGTATTAAAATTATTTAAATTTTTTAATTTTTAAATTTGATTATTTACTTGGCATACTTATTACAATGAAAACATTAAATGGCGATATTTATTGACATATTTATTGGAGTTGTATATAAATTTGAAATTATAATAAATAATAAAGAAACATAGGATGTTGAACTGGAGTGATAAATTGAAATTAGACTTTACGCATTACTTTGTTCAACGATCCAACCTGACATTTTTATTGGGTTTAAATTCTTTTGTTCTGAGGCCATGAATTGAATGATATCTTCCAGTAGAATGAACAGCGCCATCAAACAGCGAATCGGAACAAAATTTTATTCAATTGTATACAAATTTACAACTAAACGAGGTGCGAGATCAGGGCACATCCGGTGGAAGGATTGCTTACTTGTTCGCTCGACTGTCATTCATGACTACGCGATAAAAATTTTGCGCTAAATTTCTCTCGCGGCGGATGCGTCCGGGTTACGCGCTTGCAAACAATAAAAAAAATAAATAAACGAATTTGAAAAAGTCCGAAAATAAGTGCAATGTTTTTGTCCGGTTGAAGCGATAAATTTCTCGGCTCTACACATTTTGCTCGAAAACCAATCGCAATAAATATAGGCGATGCAGATCCGCGATTGCAGCCCGGCCCGTTATTGTGTGTGTACTTTAATGCGCAGTACATATGGAACCAATTTACACACATTATAAACTTATAACCACACGTATAAACTTAACGATTAGCACTGGTAAAATGAAAATGTAAAAGATACGACTAGGTTTTATATCGAAATAAACTTTCGAATGCACAATAAATAAAAATAAATGTTTTGTGCAGCAATTTCATTAAATTTTCTTTTTTTTTGTTTTTTAAATGCAATCAAACTTTGTGCAAAGTTATATATGTAATATCTTTTATGAGTTTCATAAATTTGTATACAACTTATTATTATTTATTAAAACTTGTTTTTATTTAGTTCGCAATGTTAAACCATAAAGTTATGCATATTTATGCCTGGAATTGAATGATTGAGTTTTTAAATACATTTATTTATAAAATTAGAAAATTATCATATGCTTTTCAATCGAACAAATCCACTTTCATGAACAAGATTGTGCTCATTAAAAAAAAGTTTTTTTATATACAGCCAAATTACAAGTAATAGAAATAATCCTAAAAGTACAAATAAAAGAACCTAAAGAGTATCAAGAGAAAATTAAAAAAGGAGACAAATCTCGTCGCTTATTAAATGTATTTAAAGTGTGCATTTATTCTTATCATAACGGGAATATAATGAAATAATATACAGAAGATCAAGGGGGAATTTCCTCTCATGTTCTCATTTTTCATTTATCATGATGGTCGTTTTACTTTTTTGTCCCATTTCGAATCAACGAAAGAGATTTAAAAAAATCTCCATCTTTGCTTATGATGTTAAAAAAATAAGTTGTGAAATCAATGACTCATTCATGTAACCCTGATAGAGCTTTATTGATTGCCTAAACCATTCAAGCTCTTGCTTTTGTCACTTGAAATAGAACAGTTCTCTCTCCTTATCACTTTAAGAAGCAGGAACTACTAAATCAGTCTCTCAGTCTCGTCTGTTAATTACATCGTCTGATTATGACTACATTATGATTTCACTAACTTGTATATCATTATAAATTAACGTTGACCCATCCTGTCGAACTATTGTAACATTATCGGATCGTGCTTAATCGCTAAAACAATTATAATACGATCCTTCTCTACAAACTTTAGTTCAAATTTCCATCTCTTGTAACAATTTGTATATAACTTTACAAAATGATTCAATCAAATTTACACTCAAAAGAAAAAACAAAATATAGATGCCTTCGAGATGGCGTGCACGAGTAATCAATAAATGATTACCTTCGAGATGGCGTGCATGAGTAATCAATAAATGATTATTTTAAAAGTCTATTGAAAATGCTACACAGAGAGTGGCTGGCAAAAAAAAAATACTTTTGGTTTTAAGCAGTGGGGAACACGCCGCTTTGTATACGAAATATCAATATGCCGAGAGAAACGTAGCAAAAAGCATTTTACCACTGGAACAGCTGGCCGTTTGTCGAGTTTTTGTAATAAAGATTCCCGGAGACTGACAAAAAGCCGGAACGATTCTGCGAATTAAGCACCGCCGATATTGTAGCAAATCTGAATTTCAACGTCAAAAATTTTTCTGCGTTCAAGTTATATTACCGTCAAAACCGAATAAAGGGTTTATTACGAAAAGTGACAAATCGATTTGGACGAATGTCGTGAATTATTTTATTGCACTACATGAAATGTATCGTTGAGAAAGAACATTTTGTTATAGCCGATCAAAAATTTGAACACCTCCATAACTTTTATTAAAGTTTATAATCCGACTTATGATCTTATTTGACGAATATAATCTCATTATACATGCATCGATATGGACCGTTTCAAACAAGTCCATTCATGTATATAAAGTTCTGAATAAAATGAATTTAGTTCAATGAAACGAACGCAGAGGGATTTAATTAATGTTGAATGTCAAAAGCAATTAGCTATCATTAAAACAGCGGTAACACTGACAGGATCCATAATTGTAAAATGATTGCGTTCACAAGTACAATGCTGTTGTAAACTCTATACCTGCGATAAATAATTATGCGACCTTTGACATCCGTTCAGCAGTAGAATCAAAAATGACGTGATGACACACATGATGTAGTTACAGTAATTAATAAAAATAATAGAAATGTTCTTAGTTTTGAATTGAAATTTTAATAATGAGCAACGGATATATATGGCCGTTGGGTTTTTCGCGATCAATTTTTTACTCGCAAGGACATGAAAACGAACAGGGTTTCACAACGATAGGATTAATGGGTATTGTTAAACTGTACAATATGCAACACACCAGATTTTAACCGAAAACCACTTGAGAACACAATCACGTTTAATCTACGTTACAAATGAGATTTCGATCGGGTTTAGGATAGGATCCACTATCGGCAAATTACTTTTTAGAAGTATTTTGTAATTTTTTATAGCACATAATTTGTGATACTAAGCCTCGTAATAACTCATCGGAAAATCTCGCGAGAAGCAATTTTTTCCATAAAATTCCTATACTTCGCTTGAATACGCGTGCTAATTTTTGTACTTTTTTTTATTCTCATATTTCGTTTATTTCCCTGTGTATATCTTTTTCGTTCTGAGAAATAATAAAATATAAAAATATTATAAAAATGGTTTGGAAATGATTTAGCTTTGAACAATGTTAATTGTATAAAGAACTTGTATACTTGGTAAGAAAGAAATAAAGTAGACAGCATAAACAACTTAAGGTCAGTCACACCAACTGCAGGTCTACTCAATATAATCAATTTCACGTTTCAATTCCATTTCAATTTCATGTTTGTACGACTTTGAATTACATTATTCTGACATGGTCGGTCATGTTACATGCGGTAGGGAAAGAGAAAAAAAGAAGTACGTCGTAAGTGAAAAAAGGAATTTATTTTCAGGTTATTCTGGCAAGAACACACAATAAAAAAACAATTGTCAAATTATCCAGTTTGATAAATCAATTCAATTAACTTTCAATTGCACTGCGACTCTATTGACAGCAATAATTTTCAATTTCCTATATTTCTATATCGCGCAGTAACTCTTCTGTTATCACATAATCTATGGGTATCGAAAATTGGAAATCGAATGATTGATAAAGAAGACAAAACAAACTGCACAGTCCTTTGATGGAAGTTTGTTGAATTTGTTACAGAATTATTATTATGAATGAGTAAAAGAAAAAAAAAGAATCATCAACAGGTTCTTATACAACATCACTGGACAATTCAGTGACAATTATTCAAGAAAATTCTGTGAAATAATGCAAAAGAAAATGCGTTATCGCTTCTATTAGTAGATTTTAGAATAATAAAACCTATTTTATGCTCGGGAAACTGCTGTAATTGATCTCATTATACTTGAATCCTACGAACGTTGACTCGATGAATATGGAAATGATTCAGAGAAATGAAAGCATGGAGAATACTTGATCTTCGCTAAGATAGAAGCAAATGAATATTTAATTTTCAGCTACGGATTTGCTTTTTCTTACGCTGAATTTAACGTCCGATTACACTTCCTACACTAGCTATCAACTCATTGCAATCAATGATTAAATTGCACTGGTAAGATTAATCACTTTATATTCTTTTCAACTCCTACAGATATTTAAAGAAACTTGTTTTTATTGTTATCGTCTAAGTAAATTAAGTTCAACTGTAATGTTAAATGCCTTCATACTCGTAAAACATGATTTGCATAATTACTTCGCTGAAATGCAAGTCATTAGTTTTTATGAAATCAGTCTGTTTAAGTTAGCACTATTCTATCTAAGTTTATATTTCTCGTTTTGCAATTCTCGCTTGTGTAAACGAAAAGGTTGATATTATTTCTATTTTTTAAAACAAATATTTTTTCATACGTTTACACGATCAGTCATTTTCATTTGTAAAATGATATTCACTGTGCAAAATATCGAGCTTACAAAACACTTTTGATTTACTCGCCTGATAATATCAATTTCAATTTATTTATAGTGAATGAAAATTTATAAAACATGTACCGCGGAAAGTATCACAAGAATACAATAATCTTGCATAGGAATTTCGTAAACATTTTACTATTCCTATTAGTTTGTTTAATATTATAAGATTTATCCTTCAAAAACCAATTATTATTCAAATTCGTCAAAAGACGATCGCGATTTAAATTTGAATACAAATTCTCGTTTGGGGTGCGATATTTTACACCTAATATTTTAAAGCTGAAAACATAATATTTAATGTCATCAAATTCCAAAAACTTAATTCGAAAGCTGAATACGAAACTTATAAATTTTGTAATATGTTCATTTACGAAAATGCTTCGATTCATTTATTAAAATTTTGATATATTTTTAACAAAAACTCTGATTCGCGAGATTCTGAAAGCCATTGATGAAAACATTCTCAAAAGTTTGTGGACATTTAAAAAAAAAATGTGTCATTTAAGAATTGAAGCTGTCATTAATATCGACTGATGAGTGATTTCAACGTTTCATCCGCCCAGTTGAATAATGCACGTTATAATTTATTCATATACTTCTTAAACTGCAACTCAAAAGTTCTTAAATTTTTGCCTCAATCATTTCCGCGTTGTGCATCTGAAAGTCAAATTAGATTAAATGATACGACATTTCCATCGCCAGGATGATTCGCGGAAACGATTGCATTTTCAAGAAACCACTTTGCGCGCGATTCATTCCGTCGGAGCGTTTTGATTGCTCATAAATTTACCACGTGTAGTCGGAGCGTGCAGTCCGGCATTATCCTTGTTTAATTTCGACGTGTTCACACCGTTATCGAGTGGCTTATAGTTCCAGTGCTTTGCATTTTAGTAACCGTAGAAACTAGCGCGTCGCCCGAGAGTTTACCGAGACTCGGCTATCCAATTTTACTTGTCGCTAATTTGCATGATCCATTCATAATTCATGATCAGAATCGCGCGACAAACGATAAGTTTACAATCAAAAAACATCGCTTCTGGCGTAAAATAAAAAATACGCCACATTTTTAACTACTCCTGGTGTAGTACCCATCTAACAACACGGCCGGCTCGTATTTAGCTGTTACACATCACCGATCGCCATTCTTTCCAGTTGTTCATTTTTCTATATTATTTTCCATTTCAACAGGAAAACAAGTTTTCTTAATGCACTGCCAAATTGAAACTCCTTGAGAAGACAAATTGACTGAATTTATCATCTCAGAAATTATTGATTTCAAAATTAACCTGTCCCATTGTTAACTTCTCCTTGATTCATTTCACAATGAAGAACACAATCGTTCACGGTAAACGGTAACTGTTTTAGGTAGTCAAAGAGAAATCCAGCCCAAACAAGCCTTGAATTGCAATCTCTATTTAGGGTGGGCGTGGTATATGGAATATATAGAGGGCTTCACGCTACAGCTGGCAGTGTATATAAACCGCAAATAAGAATTAAAAAAATGAAGTACCAAAAGTTACTTTTAATGAACAGCTAAAATGGCGCATCATCACCGAGTGCCTTAGTATAATTGATTATAGTTAAAATGATCAATTTATAGTTCGTAACGCTGCCTTACGTCGCAGTCGAACCAATTTAAAATAAGTTAATTCAATTTTTCGGTTTTTTTAATTAAGAAATTTTATTTGGGATTAATATATGAGATATGTAATGTCTATGATCAAATTCCTAGTTTTGATAAAAAAGAATGGAACTTTAGTACAAGCTGTTATATTTGTCTTTTTATAACAGATAATGGCTTGTTATAATTAAATTTTTAGAATCATTATGATCTTAGAAATTATTTTAACTGTGCCAATGTATATGAGTGCGAAAAACTTATTAAAAAATATCTTTGCAAAAAAAAAAAAAAAAGAAAAAAGAATTAAGCGTGAGAAATTCCAGCTGAAGATTTTAGATGGGATTATTAGATTGAATTTTAGTTATACGACATAGAAAAAGTAGACTGAAACGAAGCATAATAAAGAAGCTTTTATGATTATAGAATTAAATTTCGTTTTTTTTTTTACATTTAATTCGTTATTCACGTCAACTTATTAAACTTTTCGTTTAATTGTCGAATAATTTTTTATATTACTATTAGAGCTTTCCTTCGAAAATACTTCCATATTGCAAGAGGAAATTAGAAGTGGTACATTTGCTAGCTGAGACCTTTCAATTCACATAATTATGAAGAAGAAATACATCAAATTTAATTTCCAAAATATAATTCAAGTATAATTCAAACAAACCTAATAAACATTTATCGACAGCATTACGTCTTTGTTTGACCGAGTTTTCACTAATTTCTAAAGAAATAAAATTATGTATTACATATGTTTTATGATAAATAGAATATTTATTCAATTACTTGAATTTAATCCGGTTAAAATGTTGAATTATTAACACGCTGGTTTATTTTATGAGATTAAAACAATATTTATAATAAGTAACAATAATTAAATACAAATTCGATATAATCAATTTTTCTGGAAAGTTGAAAATCGTTTGTTTTACCGGAGAAAAGCTGAAAGACAGAGTAAAATTGATCAGTGGTGCATTACGCGACACGTAGAGTATCAGTAGTAAACACTACGTCACGTCATCCAATTTACTCGCAAGAATTTAACGTTTCATTTTTCAACGTTGCACCCATGATGTAATATACCGAAGACACAGACACCCACAGAACTGACATTAAAACAATCATCGTCACAGGGCGGATCACGTTTTCGTCAAAAACTTCAAGAAAAGATATTACCGCGGGCTTTTACTCAGGATATTAATGTACAACCGGAGTACTTGCTAAAAGTTTTCCTATCTTTCGCTGTACAAACGCACCAGTGCACGTGTCAGAGTGTTAATCGTTGTCATGGACAGATTTCAAAATACTTTTCAGAGGTTGAGCGTCATCGAGCCAAAGAGAGAGAAAGTTGTGAAATATAAATAAACAGGATAAATGCATCTTTACTTTTAAAAGTTATAATCAGTGGGCGACAAGTTGCAATGATTTTTTAAATTGAAATTTAGATTTATTTGAGAATTAATTATTTAATTATTTAATTATTAAATTATTAATTGAGGTAATCATTATATATGCGTGATAATTAGTGCAAAAAAATGAATTAATTAATTTTGACCGTACATTACAAAGTCAACTACAAAGCTCGGTTGTAAAGCTTTTGTGCGATCAAATTTCAATTCACACGAGAGTGAAAATTTGTTAACCCTTAAACTTTGGCTATAACGCAATTGAAGTGTGTGTGTACAAATTTTTAAAAGTCCTCAGCCACAAAGCCTTCACTTGTGCCAACACCAACAGCTCGCAAAACAAAAAGACACTCATCTCCAAGGCTGATATTTTGCGCGACGAGACGAACACTCGCGCACGAAGGTGTAGTATAAAAATACTCATTCACGACGATCATCAACAGGTTTCCTCGCGACGTCAGCCAGTCATTGGCAGTAGTCCAGGGCTCAACCGGGAACGGGCTTATTGCGCGAGTCGTTAGCCATTAAAAAGACAAATAGGCTAACCAAATGTAGATAAAAAGCCAATTTCGATGTCTTCCGACCGCATCCGAATAATTCGGGAAAAAAGTATCGACATTATCGTAAAAAATGTAATACTTTTTTATGGCCCGATTAAAGTCTGGCGCTATCCCTGGCCAATTATTTGCCCAAAAAGTCACACCCGCAATCGATCGAAATTTACTCCGCAGATCCTTTGCCATTTATTTCAACCACTCAATTTAGGTATTAAGTCATTGATGTTTGTTTGTTTGTTTTTTTCTTTTCATTTTCTGCAAAGTGTCTCTGCTGTTGTCTGAACTTACCCCTGTGGAAAAATTCCGTTTGAAAAGTTTTTTTTTTATTTCTTGACAGCAGTTTGCGAACAAGATTTTTGGGCCGACGAAAAATTCACTACTTTTCGAGAAAGATGTGCGCGCGGTATCACTCTTGAGGGTGTCGCGGTGCGACTGTAGTGAAATCACTACCCTCTCACGCTCTCGCGCCACTTCTCTGTCTCTCCCTTCTTTGCTGCCTTCGCCCCGTCACTGACCCCCAGAACGCCCTACTGCGACGGTTCGCAACGCCCCCCACTACGCAAGCCCCACGTCTCGAACCACTCATTCATCTTTTGATCATAATAAAATTTCTGTTTCTTGTTTCCCAATGCATAAGGACCATTTTTGCAGATGGGTTTGCCGCTGTTTCATTGAACAAAGTTACGTTGAGATTTATCGAGCGGGATATTATTTTGGTTTTAAAATTATGCGCGGATAAAAGTGTAGTTATAAAACACAGTTTTATCAATTACCACTGTTCTAGGTGGCAGTTAACAATGGAATACAAGTCGTTATTTTCAAGTTAAAAGATGGGTGTTTTCAAAGTTTCGCAATTAACAATTTTTATTGCTTTTTTGTAGTTTCCTCAAGAGTACTATATCATGTGCACTGACGAGAATTCTATGGGGTTGTTTGAATTTTAAATGGCAAACAAATTTGTTGTCGTCAATCGGAGCATATTGTCACACAATTATTTAATTTAGGTAGTTCAGTACAAATGTATTATTCATCCCGCAATAAAATTATTCAATCACTATTCATTTTCAAGCACTCTGCGTCTGTTCATGACTTTATAGCATTTGAACGAAAGACAAAACGTATACGACTATGAAATATACATGCGACAAAATATATGTACGGCGAAACATCCGTGCAACATCATCATTCACGAATTAAATTTGTAACTTAGGAAGAAAATACGACAAAATTATTTGTCAATAAAAAAACTTACAGAAATAAACTTTTGTTTTATACTAGTGTGTACAGTTTTTATCTTTTGCTCCAACTAAATCTGTGATACCCACAGAAGGAATATCAAGTGTTTTCTTTATAATTTTATTTGTTCTTAACTGCAATCTTCGTTTTTATTGTGAAATTTAGTTTCATAATACTTTTATTTAACAATAATTAAACAGCTGGCAATTGGTGGTCGTAAATTGTGCTTTACTGGTACAACGTCGAATGGAAAAAATACGACAATATAATTCTCGTCAAGTACAAAATGAGACATCATCTTTTTATCCTCAAGCTATTAACCTCATTTTTTTAACATTACTACGGTTGTATATAATGTTTCGGTTCTTTTTCAAGCAAGAATGAATGAAATAATCTGGTATTTGTTTGAATTTACTTGATATTTTATGTTTAAACATGTTTGTTATTTATCTTATTGCTATTTTTAAGTTATCCGACTTCGAGATTTCCTTACATTTGTACGCGAGTTATGAATTGTGTAAATAAAACTGAACTATGTTAATATGTTAACTTAGTTGCAACTTAATCTTATGTTGCACCCTATGTAACGAAAGTTGCAATGTAGACTTGTTCGACAAGGTGCAAACTGGTAACGCTGTTTCACGATTGGTTTGAACATGAAATATTCCAGAATTATATAGTACCAAGTTCGAACAACAGGCAACAATTTACATTCCTATCATGTTTCTCATGAAACTTTATTGCTTTTCTTAATTATAGGTATTGATTGAATTATCTAAACTTGAAAGTTCTGGAAGATGAGACTGCGAAACAAATTCTCTAGATATAGGTATTTTATAACAAATTATTGATTCGACAAAAAATTAGCTTCAGCAATTGAGAGAATGAGAATAATCGCAGTTACTTGAAACTATTCTGTTTATTATAATCTTCAGAACTAGAGAGCATCCGAGTGCAAGTTATCAAATGATTTCTGACTTTTTTATATTGTATTTTAATCTCGACTCAGTTACAAAGTAAAGATTTTCAATAAACATAAGACCAAAAAGCAAACAAAAATTCGATTTCACAATGTATTTCATCGACATTGTTTCATAACATTTTACAACATTTTGAACGTGAACGCTTTACTATTTCGTTCGTCGCTGTTCTCTTTGACAAGTAAGAGACCTTTTTTAATCCTTTTTTCGCATCACAAACAACAAAAGGCTTTGATTCCAGTGGCTGATAAGACCTTTAAGAAATCTCATTGTAAGAACATCCTAACACCTCTATTTCAACAACCATTGATGCTTTATGAAATGTTATTTTTTCCTTTGCTTGTTATTTTCTATTGTTTTCCCTTTCGCTTTATTGCGCGACTTACTTTTTTCCGTCGATGTTCCCTTTTTATATCGTTTTATTTCTTACAGAGATGTATCGAGACTATTTCAATTTTCACTGATATTGGCGAACGATAGACGATGCCTCCCGGACTAAAGGAGTACCTTTTAGTTCATTCGATCTGTGCACGTGTAAGCACAAGTTCTTTTTGTTTCTACTAGTTACGACATTGTATAGTTTCTTTGTCGTTTATGTACATCTATAACTATAACAATAAACTCATTCTAAATGCTAAACAATTTAATTCCAGCAATTGTATACCAAACTTATATTGTAACAAAAATGGTTTAGAGAGAGAGTATTATTGGGATAGACATTCTATACGAAATTTTACTGTGATTCACACGAAACCGCGGACTATAAAAACGTTAAAGTAGAAATTAAATTTTTCACAGTAAATTTTAATCTACCATCAAACCAATTTTTATAGTGATGAATAACAAATTTTCAAACAAAATTCAACAATTTTTGTACTGACAAATAGGACAAATTCAAAAAATTTTTATAATGTCACTTCACGAATTTTTGATTAGAAATGATTATATTTTGTATCGAAAATTAATTATAAAAAAATTCGTATTCTTTAAAAGATATAAATAAATTTCCGAATATATTATTTTATTTTAACTAATTTTATTTTAATTATTTATTTATCGATCTATACTTTTTTATTTGTAATGAAGAAGTTACACAATTAAATAACAACTCATAACTGTACACACACAACATACGCACATGAATATTGCATCGTAATTACATATAAGAAGAATAGAATCATTCGCTTTTATATATTCTGCTACGAGTAAATTCTTATATTTGTAAGAAAGCATGAGTTTCTCGTCATCTGCTGTAGAAAGCAGAAAGGAATCAAAACGGTACTACTGGGTCGTTACGCCAACGAACAAGATTCAGCGAGTTAGAGAATTAATATTTTCACACTAAAATTTTTTTCATTTTCACTGCAATGATTCAACTAATTTAAGCAAATGTTGAAATTAATTTACTAAATTTTGAACGATATTCAGTTTAATCTGATAATACTAATTTTACTATGAAATTATTAATTATCAATCTGATCTAAATAAATATCGATCGTTTCATGGTAAATTCTACCAAATGTCAACTACGGTCCGAGCAATAATAGGAATCACAGTAAAATTGCGTGTAGGATTTCTATCCGTATACAATTTCCATTCCATATATACATTCAGAACGTTTTCCATGTCAATCTAACAATATTACAACTTATTTTTTAACGATTTTTAAAGATTGAACGTGCACTTCTGATATGCATCACACATCAGTTTCTTCCGGCAAAATGTCACCAAATCATCTATATGTGTAAATGCATGTACCAAATACCATTAAGCAATAACTCGCATACGCTACGAGATTTGAATATCTCCGATGCCCGCAGAACAATCGTTTACCGAAAATCTCCATAGATTTGGTGCATTGATTTGTTAACTAAGATGTCTCCATTAAACAATTCAAATTTCTGCCATACCCGACATAAATTCTATAAGACTCGTTTGTATGACAAACAGAAAAGTTGTATTTAATATAATTTCATATAATGTATGAAATAAAATAATGAATAAAATATTTTTAAAAAACTGTTCACTTATATGAAAATATGCAAATGTGCATAAAGAAATGTGCAAATATGCAATCACATTGACGGCATCTATTTTTCTATAATCTAATAAAGTTTTTTTCAACAGCGTAACTGAATATCATTTTTTTTCAACTGAGTAGAAGATGTAGTAAATTAAACCCTCTCAAAACTACTTTGTTAAAAAGGCAAAGGATTGCATGATGCCCGCCGGTTGATTAGACAATTGCGTGCTAAAGTGTTATATACTTAGGTTCGCGTTTGGTCGATTCCTACCTAGTTGGCAGTCCGATTTCTAGACAATTTCAATTGTTCAAAAGTGAATGAAGATATGGTTAAAAATAATTTATTGCTAATTTTTTTTATTTTTATAATATATATATACACATATCCGAAATTTATTAAGATTTTTTGAAATAAAATAGTTGATCACATAACATAAAATATTATTGATACATAATTATTTCGCATAAAAATCGGAATATATCATAAATGGAATAAAAATATAGTTGTTATACTATAAATTTAAAGTGCGAATAATTGTAGTAAGAATTGTCAAAACTGAAAAAAGTTGAGAAAAGTAGGCAGTTTTATCAAACGTTTAAGGAAAACATATAATTTTGTCCTGGTTAATTTATTAACATGTCTTATCAATCAATGAAAAAGAAATCATTTTTCTACAGCGGTCTCTAAAATCCCAATTCTCACGAAGAAGCCAAAATTCAGTTCAATTTCATATTTTCAATGTGTTGCAATCGAAATTGTTACACACCTACTGTGATCATTTTAGAGATATGAAAAAAGTTTCTAAGAAGTTTGAGGAATAAAAGTAAAGTGAAGAACCGGAATATAAATGGATCGGTCTTTATGTGAGTACTTATACCGAAAGAACTGTAATACTTGGTGAAATTTTAAAAATATTTATGAATGTAATTTATTCATAAATAAATAAATTATTTATTTATTATTAAAAAAAATTTTTTTTACAATTTTTTCAATGTTTTTAAAACATGACTATCAAAATTACAACGATACCACCTGATCCCTGATAACTTATAAAAATTGAAGGGTACTTGAAAATATAATATATAAGATTATATAATATGTAACAAAAAGTAATTTTAATATAATACGATGCTAACAAAAAGCAAATTAGATTATTAGTGTCTGATTACATACATCTTCGCATTCCATTATAACGACATAAGATACTTTAATGTAATTACAATAGGAAGACTTACCGCACCCGACGTATTTCGCAGGCTCTGCCTCATTAGACTTGTTACAATCTATGTAACGTACCTCGTAATCTCGTACTAATTCAAATTTTACCAAGAAACTGAAAAATGTACGGTAAGTTTTAAATAATTTACAATTTGTTCAATTAAAGTGAGCTGTTTCTCAGAAACCCAAAACTTGTTTCAAAAAAGAACATCAGAACTGATTCTCTTTTCTCGAAGCAATTCAAATTCATAATTTACAAATCAAAACTTCAACAAGGTACTTAAAGTTTATTTTGAAATGAGTCTGCAGAACAAGTTGCATTTCAGAATCTGTCCATGCAATTTTCCGTGGAAGTTTTTTTCGCTCATATTGAAGTAATTCTTGTAAAGAAAGACAATTATAAATAATAAGTAAGATTATCGTGTACGTTAGATATGTTAGGTTTCTTGTTAGCATTCAGTGATTATACGTTTATAATAGTATACGTCCTAAATGTACCTAGTTCAATAACAGTAACAGGTGTCGCATGGATGCAATGCAAGAAGTTTAACACATTTACATATAAATTTGAAATTCCACAGGATATGCTGATGAGAACAAATTAATTTTTTTGGTAAAACAGTTAGACATATTTCACTCAGAGTTTATGGTAATTTTTAATCGTTAGATAAATTTCTGAAGCACTAATGTTACCTCAGCTTGACACCCTATCTAAACGACATTTGTTTTTTAATCTGGGGCGAATCTTGTTGTGCACATTTCTAAATCACAACATAACATATCCTTCGAATTTTCAACCTGACAAATCATATTTTCATTAAAAAAACAACGAAGAAAAAAATTATGTTCATACATTTTTTTTTAATTTTCCCTTTTTTGATGTTAAAAAACAAAAAGATACCACATAACATTTTCAAAATCCAGCGATTTATAGATTAACTTAAATTTTTCAATAATTGTTTTGGATAATAAATAGCAGATTAACAAATATTTTCAATGAAATTGTTATCGAATTACACCACTTAAAATTGTACCGAATACTTCAGCCCAAACTTTATTCAATTCAATTTGAGGCCAAGCTTGATATTAGTTTGCAAACCGGTTTTATTTGAAACTTGGAGAAAAGGTTAAGTTTGTGAAAATAAACCTTGATAACTTACTCAATCTGTATTCTTATATAAGAGGTATACTTTTAATGAAAACGTTGTCATTTAACAAATCCGACTATTCCCACAGGAACAAAAATATGAATCAGAATATATGTGGATTTTATATTTTTTACAGTTAATATATATTATTTTATATTACATGTATGTAAAATATATTTTCGTCCCTGTAGGTTATACACATTTATAGAAAAAAATCCATTCTCAATACTGTAACGAAATATTAAAAGAATATACAAATTCTTTTCAATAAGCTTATCTTGCACTCTACTTTTAGGTCCGGTGTGCCTGACTATATACGTGTCATGTATTATCTGCCTGACATATTTACGCTCCGTTGAACTAATATATAAAAAACAGTTTTCGAACAGATATTCAGTTTTTAGGGTAAATACAGCAAACGCCAGTTAAGGAAAATCTTTACTTTCAAATCAAATAATTTATTCATATGAAAAAAGAAAACAATTTTTATCTGTTACCAAATGAATTCATTCATTTATTCATTTTTAACAGTTAATTTTATGACAAAAATTGTTACATTTTCTTATTTAACTCCAAGTGAAATAAACGCATTTAATATTAATAAAAATAGACTAGCCAATAGACGGTATGTTTTTAAAAAGTTGAATTATTGATACAACTTTAGTTCACCACTATTATATCAGTGTACCATTTTATTATTACCAATGTTTCAAACAACAGAACTGGTCGTGTACATTTTAATTAAATCAACTGATAGAGGAAAAAATATCTTCTATTGGAATTCTTTCTACTTTATATTACCTCGAACGGTAGCCGTCACTTGATCCCCTTTTTTAACCTAATTATTTTAAATTCATTTTACGAATACGTAGCATTCCAAAAATGAACAAAGTTTAATCCATTTCGCTTATTCAAGTGAAATCGGATTATTTTTCGTAAGTTAAAGAGAAGCTGGGTAGCTATGATAAAATGAAAAAAACAAATGATGAAAAAGAGACTGTAATTTTCAGTAGCACTAATTAGTTATTACCACCATATAAATTATCAGAAAATTTATTAACATAAAAAAGTAGTAATACAATTTGCAAGAACTCAAATTTTCATATTCAATTTTAAAGCAGAAGTATTCAAATATAGTTGAATCAAATTAATTCTTGAATTGTTTTGTTTTGTTTTTAATTTTGTGAAAAAGGTTATTCGCTAGATAGTTGAGAGAACATGAAATGTAACCACAAAAATTAAAGTTAGATAATGTTGTGTAACATTTTTCATATGTCTATATAATAAAGGTTCATTTGTGCCATTCAATAAGAAGCCGAAAGAGCCGGGTGTGGAAAGGGCAGCGCAAACCAATATAAGTACGTAGCTCTTAGCTGTTTGTACACGCTTTGTACAGTTTCTCTGCACGTTTTTATCCTTTGACAACAGAACCGCAAACATCTCATAGACACGAAGTAGATGTCGTTGCGGATTTCTCTGTCCGTCTTCTTCGCTCGTCAGAGCTATTATTTCATTCTCTCGCTTTTCCGCTCAAATAGAAAGCAACAGACACATTGTTTCACTTGGAAACTCCAGTCCATTCCAATCTCCTGTCACTTCTGGCTTCTACTTTTCCCATTTAACCTCTTTATTTGTTTCTACCTCTTTGCCAATTTTTGTCGCCCGGTCATGGTTTATGTTTCCACATTTCTTTTATCATCAGCTCTTCTTACATTTTTAATCGACATTTACGTTTCGAAGTGCTTATAAAAAGCTTGGTTTAAGTCATTTTATTATCAATTTTTTTTCTTTCACTCTGAATTTTATTGTCACTATTTCTAATTTTTTTAAATTACAGCTCTTCTAGAATTGCTTTAGTTGAAATGCATACTGTTGAAGATACTCGTTCGTTTAAGCTTTATGATACGTTTATTATTTATTAAAGAATATGAATAAAGGGAGAGAAGAATAGAATGATTAAAATAATGTGATAGTAAATTACGTATGTCTAAGGACAAATACTATACGTTTCAACTTACACTAAAGCTCACCTTAATCCAACGCTTCTAACTAGATACGTATAGGTATATCTAACCTAACTGATACGGTTTAACAATATAATACAAATGTCTGGTGTATTTTTCTTTCCTATTAAAGTTACTTCGTTATACTCTATGAGCTGGTCTTTTATATAAAGAATGATATATCAACGGATATTTAATTACTGAAAGTTTATATGCATTTGTGTAAATAAAATCGTTTAAAAGATACTTCAGATTAGACAATATTTTTTAAATAAGAATTTATTTATTATAAAGAAAATGTTAAAATGATAATCTATAAAATATTGCCTGCCAAAAATATATTGAAACATTGTACTACATACCAAATAATTATTTGTAGTCAAGTTTATATACGGAATGGACTATTTTGTATCATCGATAAATTTCATTGTAATAACTCACCAAGCATGCATCTGATAAAGGAAAGGTTTGTTCAGTCTTGTATGTGTTCATGTTTGCAAGGTATCATGTATACCTTCGTATAATCAATATGTCAGCAGTGAGCCGTCAATTAGTATCACTTAGTTTGACAAATATTGGCGCTCCTGTTTTGTTGTTCCGAACATCTCTACTGCTACAAAAATATACCCGAAGGATAAACTTATTTCAGTGATTGAAATAGAAAAACCAATTTTAAACAAAACTTTTTATTTTGAAGATCGATTTAGACAATGATTCCCACCGTTTGTGTTACACAATTCTTACTAAAAATGTTTAAACCAGCAGCTCTTTGAAACAATTTATGAGGAAAAGGAGCAAAGCTTTCAGCAGGGTTACTACTGAAAGCTTTGCTACAGGTTACCAGCTTATCAAGAGACGTCTTATAGATGCTTTGAATAGTTCGTACCAGTTATAGAGTAAATCTGAATAGTCAGTGAAATAATCATAATTAATTGATTGCAAAATTAAATAATATAGATTTGCGACATCACATTAATCTTATTTCATTTTCAAAACTGACTCTTAATTCTTCTGAAACCAAATTTTTGGTATTCTTGAAAAAAAAATATTCCTCTTTAATACAAACATGAAGTTGATCCTGATCTCATCTCGATCCTGATTGAATATTTACAGGGAAGCTGTAGTTATATTTTACTTTAGAAAAACAGTTGAATTAAATTAAGGAAACTTGACTATGTAACTTAAGGTTAGAGTAAGAAAAACACTTTTCACAATGAAAACGACCCTTCGTTCGAAAACTTTTTGTTCTTGCATATCTCAAAGTTTTATTCTTAACTAAAATTTAAATCAGAGTATTGTGGCAAGTATCTTATTTTTACAGCAAACGGTCTATTTTTACTTGATTAATTGAATTTAAACATTTAAATGTTTAAACATCGTGTAACAAACATGTAGTTATTATTTTGTATATAGAAACTGCATCTCGATATAAACTTTGTTGGCCGTATTCAAGATGGTGATTACATGGAAAATTAGTCGTGCTCAAAATGTTGCGATAAAGATAATTAAACTTCTTACGGTTTCTCGTTCGAATCACGCGAGTATAGATATCGGTACACGTTTTCTGTATACAATGACTCGATCTTCTGTGTGATAGTATTCGAGGAATAGACTCGGACTTCACTGTTATCTGTAACCAAGCTAATCTCAGCCAAGAAGCCAAGAAACCTGCCTCAGCTTAGTATGAAGTCACTACATGATTCCAACAGATCCACCAAAGCTCCCAGACCTCTTCTAATCCCTTTCAGTTATATACTCTGTACCGAGCACGACGAAGGAGAAGCTATAGCACAAGTTGCAGATGAAACTCGTCGTCTTTCCATGAGCAAAAGTTAATGGACGGCACTTATATTACACAATTTTTTATCTCTGCTTAAATTGAACGACATCCCTTCAAATACCGTTGTTGATTCAATATCCCGGTAACAAATTAAAGATCGGACAGAGATTACTCAACAATCTGTTCGATTCCAAATGATGTAGAGGCAAATTAAAGTTTGTCCCTTACATTTCTGTTTGCAATCTGCATTTCAATTCAAAAGAAAAATATAAACGTGAATATTATTGACAAATTGTTAAATTTTATATAAACTGTTAACCGTTTTATAAGTAGTTAAGACGACTATTTGGTCAGACAATGTTTTCATTCATGTATATCTTTACGCTAATTTTCTATCCTTGCATACACCAAGAAACATCTTTTATTTTGAACGATCAAAATTTTTTTTATATTATTTTTTGTTAAATCTAATTGTGGGATGTTTGAAACAACTGAAATAATTCGTATTTAATTAATATTCTGTAACAATTTCTCCGGTTAAAAAGTTTGTAAGGAATTTATGTTTAAAGCAAAACAGTTTGTGATAATTGAAAAAAAAAAAAAAATACAATCATGACTAGTAAAACTATCCGTAATTAATTTGTGTTTCGTGGCCATTATGGCAGTCTAGTCAGTTGACTGTGAAGGCATTAAAAAGTAGGATTGACTATTACACAAAGTGCCCAATCCAGATTTTAACTAGAAGGGTTACAGAGTTGATGTTATATTGTGTACGTGTGTTGTGGAGAGGGTTCTGCTGTGCTGACATTGAAAGATGATAGGGCTCCTTCTCACTGGTCACTGCTTCCAACATGATATAGAACCGCCCGAACGCGTTGATAGCTTCAATTTATTGATCAGAGAATCATTTTGAGGATAAATAATTCGTTATTTATTTGTGGTTATAAAATTGCAAAACTTTATAAATTAAAGGGACACTGAAATTCCAGATACCAACTAGTTTATTACTTTAAACAAACAAAGCTGTTCGAAAATAATTTTCAGTTGAATTTAATATGAAGCGTATTTACTTTGGAGTGAGTATTCATTCCCTATGTATGACAATACGCAACAAAACCGCAAAACTACTTCATTCGACATTTCAAATGCAGGTCACACGAGTACCAAGTAACGCATTATATGACTTATCGTTGAAAAAGAAAATTTTTTTTCGCGACTTGCATAATTTATTGTCTCAAATTGAATCAAAAATGGTAAAACAAAAAATATTGAGAAGGGTCGTGCGATGTTTCAATGATGAAAGCCACGTCAGTTGATGCCTCTTTAAAAATGAAGATTCTTGTTGAAAGTTATCAAGATAATGGAAACAGTCAAATGTGCACTAAATTCTTCACAGTTTGTGGAAATATTAAAACAAAAATAGTCGACCTAGATCACAATTGTTCTTTCAAATTTGCAACAAAGGTGTCATTAGCATCTGTAATTTCCTATTTATTTTCTACGCATAAGCCACTTGTTCGAAAATAATAGGATAAAAATATATACCCCGGAGGCAGAGATGAAAATTGCCCGTATAGCTAGACTATAAATACATGCCCATGCATACATACCAATAGTCCAAATGAATCATCTGAATACAGTTTAATATTTCAACCAGGAACTTTCTATAACAAATGCCATCTATCTGTTAACATGATACATAATATTGCATTGCAAAGTGCATGAGACTTTTATCTAGCTAAAATAAATCATAGTTATACTATGTCCAAAACAGTAAAGATCTTTTAGTTAGCGGTTGGTCATGAGTTTTAGACTAAAAAGGTCAGAGTTGTGTGCATGTTTCGGCTGACCTGATCCTCGGTAAACTCCTGAAACGAGACAGCGTTGTTAGTGTAGAGGTGTTTAAAAGCGCCGGACGATGAATTAGTAGCGTGAGCTATTCGCAGCGACTACTCTACATAATAACCTGACTTTCTTTAAAGGGCAGTGGTAATAGTTCATTCAGAGCAAAACAGTTAATTTTCGAGTTCAGTGTAACAAACTATTTTCAAGTTTCTGTCAGCAAATGTACCAGCCCTTGATAACATTTCTCCCTAATAACCTTTGAATCGAGGCCAATATTCGTTTCAGCAATGCACATTTTACAACGCAGCCGCGTAAGGTGATTAAGTGAAAATTGTGAATTCTGTTAGATGCTTTATGTCAGTTTTGGCGTGCGTCTCGAACAAACCCAGTCATAAAGTTGCGGTCTTTACAATCCTTGCAGCAGAACCATTTGCCATGTTCGGTTTCGTGTGATCATCGTTAAGGTGACGCGGAGTCACCAAATTTTTATATTCATATCGTTAAATGAATTTGAGCGTTCAACTCTGTTCATATATTTACACATCAGTTTTGCATTTAATTCAATATCAATTTCAAAGATTTGTAACTTATTCGGCTCGGGGATAATTATTTTTTGTTTTATCCGTATATTTAGAGCGTGAATTATAATACCTGAGACACGGATTGATTCACCTAAAAGTCGAATACGTAACGTAATTACAATTTACTTCTGAAAATTACTCTTATTCTATCACAGAATGAAAAATCGAATGAAAAAAAGCTCAATTACCATCTTTAATTTTAGCCTATCAGTTTGTAACACCTTCTATTCTGAGAAGTAGTTGAAGAAGAAACTTTTCGCTTCTAAAACCTGATTAAAATTTTAATATAGTGATACCTACTTGCAAAATTCTGAGATCGCTTATTATCTTGAGTATTCGTCCTTGAGTGTCCCGTATAGAAAGATAATTGCCTGTGACACGGGAAGAAAAAATTGTAACAGAAATGTTGAGCTAACGTAAGTGTGTGAAACAAATACATGCACCAGTCTTGAAACAGTTTTGCTGAGACTGCCAAATGTTATCAGAAGTATATATATATGTAAAAGACGTACATAAAATAACGAGAAGAAGGGATAATTGAATACAACTTGACCGGGTTGTGTGTTTCCACCCCATTAAGTCGGACTTAAACTCTCCACAGTAAGCTGAAGGAGAAGAGGGTAAACCCTCGAGTTTGCCTCTCTGCTTCCTCGCCGGTCTCTTCAATCTTGACTCAAGCAAGAGAAAATGTTTACAGATGCCCCAGCTGGAAGCCAATCAGTATCAGCGTGTGAAAGCACTGATACTATACAATGAAATTGTACTAGCAATAATAATGTTATTGTTGCGAGTTGAACAAGCATATTGAAATTATTTCTCGCCTTATTACAATTTCTATGATATCGTTGAAAATTTGCTTAACGTTTATACATTCTTGAATAATCAAAAACGCTGTATATGACGATCCATTAGTTTTTTTCATCATTCGCTTTTTTACTCACGATAACAATGGTAGTAAAACTTCGACCCTTTTTTTTAGTCAATTCAAACATCGTTCTAACGATTTTTGCATTGAAATAATGTAAAAAATGCAGGCTCTCAGATTAATTTTTCATACTGCAATTTTATAAATGAAATGTACTTGCTCCAGAAAGTCAACTAATTATCAAAATCTTCTATGTTCTTTAATTGATAATTAGAGGGATTTTCAAAAAAATTATAGTTTTTAATTTTGCTTAATACTGCATGATCCAAGCAATTGTAAGAAAAACTTTTTGCAATTTAATTTTGTATAAAACCCAATTGTATGTAACGCCGAGCATCACATGATAAACATTTGTATAAAACGAAAAACGCGGAAACAGTAAATCAACAAATACTCCACCTTGTCATAAAAGTGAAATATCGCAGTTGATTGCTTAGTGCCGTCACGTATTTGGAGACGCGACGATAGAAAAGAATCGAGCTACCATTTCTACTTTGCGGATATTCGCTTGAATCCGTAACTGTCTCCTGCGCTCTCTTTACTTTTAACGCCTCGTAAACAATTTCCTTTTTTCTCAAACCCACATAAATGTTGCTACAACGAACAGTTATACAATTAAGAAATATACCGAAATTCACTCTCAACGGAGTTTTATTTGTATACGACAATAAAATTAATTCTTACTTTATTAATTATTCGTTTTGAAATTTTACTGCTGCTTCTTATATCGAGTTTTATGGTACGGTATTTCAACAGAATGTCATTTAACAAATTATTCAACAAACTGAAATCTCAAGAAATATGTGAAGCACGATCAAATGCGATCGCATAAAAAATCGTAAACCCAAGTTTGCATGGAACAATAATGAGAAGCCATTCGGATAGTAATTTACACTTCATAATATTTTTGAGAGTGGGCTATAAATATTGGTTTACTTAGAATATCTACTGTTCTCTTCGCAGACATCATCTTTTCCAAGTATAAAAGCTATGATTGTAATTTATGTTGAAGCCTTTTTAACATGCATGCTCTTTTACATGCAAATTACATTTTTATCATCGCAAATCTGGAAAATAAATTTCTCAGAACTAGTGAATGGAGGACGGAAAGTTTTGTAAGTGAAATTGAATAAAGTGTCTCTATATAAAAACAGAAGTATTCATAAGAAGATTAAAAATGTTGCGCAATTATTTTTCTTGTGTTATGAAGAAATATTCATTAGTTATTTGGTTCTGTCGAGGTGAAATTTTGACAAACTTCTGATTAAATAGTTTCGTAACCAACTTTGTAAAGTGGCATACAATGTATGCGATGCTCGTCGAATGTTAGTGACGAGTTCTCCGCACAGACTGACATAGCCACTGGCGATGACAAGGAAGCAGAGAGGAATGTCGTTTCAAGGTTCAGCCAAGTGACAGAGGTTCTTGAAATCGACTGCGTGATAGGATGTCTAGAAAGATAGGGGATTTCACAGGGCGGGAAATGCAGTTGAAGGGCCGAGAACGCGTGCCGTTTGATTGTAGAGTTCATACCAAAACACGCGCACTGCATTCCTTTGATTCTGCATTTCGTGCGGTGTCTCCGTGGACGCTGCAAGAATATTTATATTCCCCGACTCAAACCACTCTTTTTTCGATTCAACGATTCCACATTCGTAAATCGAAACTCAAAAGTAAACGAAAATCGCAAATGATCGTTTTAAAACAAAATGAAATTATAAATTTATGGACGCATTTTGGTTTTCTAGTTGATTAAAAATAAATCTTACAAGGGTTTTTTTTACCAAATAGAAGTTTTGTTGGGTAGAAAATTCGTTAATAATTATTATACGACAATGAAACCATTATCTGAATTCAAGGGGGATGCGAATAATGGCTGTACTAGAGAGGTCACATGATTCTGACGTTCCAGCGTGTCAACAGCAACTATGCATCATCAGGTGTCTGTCACACGATACGCATAACCTGAATGCGAACGCATCGGTTCATTATACTAAACTAGCAACAATCAATTGGATTGAATTTTAACTTCATTTCATCACTCCCTGTTAGCATTTCACAGTATATCACAAGACCCGATGTCTGGCTCCCGAAATAGGCGTTAATTTTGCTGTACCTACTTATAGTCTCTATTCTGTAGAAATAAGCTCTTTTTTAACAACTTCATTTGAATCACAATTTCCCAATCAATATATAAAGAAAAAAAATTATAAACTCTAATTATAACAAAAATATTATGACCATTTCGTGCAGGTTTATCTCTGAGATTCGAACAAAAACTCAGACAAAAGAATATTCAATGACTCAGATGGTTTGATTGCAAACCAACAGCTCTTTCATTAATTTAAGACGAACCAATTTGTTACTTTCCCTGTAATCAGATAACCTGCTTTAAAATGAGGTTACAATAATAATCAGTTGAACAGGAATTGGTGGAATTGATGGAACTATATATTGTGATTATGGTAACTATAAAGTTATTTATCCGTTTTATTATATTTGAAAGTAAATCTAATTGAATGTCGAATCAACGATTGAACAATACAGTTGATGTTTTTTAAATATGTATATCAAAATAAACATTACTAAACAACATTTTAGTTCATAGTTTTTCAAAGTTTTTTATAAATAAACTTGGATATACGTATTGGACAATAAATGCTTTACTAAAAAGTTGATAGCAAATGGTGTACTTCTATTAAAAATGTTGTGTTATCATCATTTATGGTTTCCTAAATGTGACAGGGTTTTAGTTGAAGTGAATAGTGCACCCGAATAAGTGTCTTCTCATTGCAAAGTTCTGCAGTAATCGCACGTCAACTGTAAAAACAGGAATTATCTTTTTATTTTGGTATATTCAAAGTGCATTCTGTGACATCACTCTCCTTGCAAAACATTCTCCCTGAGGTACGATATTACAAATCGATAGAAAACGCTTGAGAAGTTGATAGAACTTTGAATCCATAAAATCGATCTCGTACTTTTTTATTACAATAAATCAGCAAACGTTTGCCATAGTTAAATCAAATTCAATGCCTCTTTCTCGATTATAAATCTATTGGTAACACTTTTGTGAACTGAATTTTCAATTTCCAATTTTTATTTATCCGTACCCTTTTTTTTAATGATAAAAATGGCAAAAGAATGAACGTCAGGAAACGTCAATGTTCGATCAATTTTAAAGACTTTGAACGAGTTGCATGTCCATGGAGATCGACTTTTCGTCCACGAATTAATTACCACACGTCAATTTCAATTGCGATCGTTGTAATTGAGTCAGTGTTACCTATACAACGTGTGTCGGTAAGCCAAAGTTCATCCTAGTAACAGAGAGGTAAATGTTAAATTCATTTTTTAATAACAATTTCTACTGAAATATAAATTCGTCGATAGTTAAATCTTTTTTTTCATTCAAATTCAAACACTCAAAGTCAAATAGCTCATAAGCTCATACAAATTTACAGTATCTTTTTGCAGTTTCATTATGCAATGAAAATTTCTTTTCTGTTTAAAGAGTAGATTGAAATTTAATTGACAGATTTCACATGATAGAGCGTTGGTTAACTAATTAACGATTGAAAACCATTTGCAAATAAAGGATCAATTCTATTGTGCCTCTTGCACGCAAGCCATTGTCATAAACATGAAATTCTCGCAACCGATTTCATTGCACTCAACCATTCAATTATTGAATAGAGCTTGCAGGTGAACCATCTGATGATCTTGTTCAGATAGATATTCTGAAACCGGATTTGCTCGTCAACGAACGCTTCGAGGGTTGCGCCACAAACTTCGTCGGTTTTCTATATGACGGTCGTGTCTCGAACTTCTGCAAAAGACAAGTATAGTACAGTCTCGATCTCCATAGGAATCTCTCTCTCAGTATCAAGAAACGTCCAAAATTTTGTCTATTCAAATGCATAGGCCGTGAAGTATATAAATCGTACAAGAGACCATGAAATAATCTCTTGTTTCGTTAGTTATACAGCACATTTTGTTCATTATAATACCAACTTGCTCTTTGAAGATCTTTGTAATTCGAAATACTGATTAATTAGAGGAAGAGAAATACTCGTAGATCAATCATAAATCCATATTAAATGACAGCCACAAATAAATACTCTTGATGCAAGAAAATTATTCTTATATAGAGAAACAATAAACGCCTTAAATTATTATGGGAAATTATTCTAGAATTAATACCAAAATGCTCAGAATTTCGATTTTTTGCTTAGAAGAAAAAATTTTTTAAAGTGTAGTGTAGAGGATAAATTGTCATTGAATTGTTTGAAATAATATTCATTGTAAATAGAAATGTATCTTTTGATGTTAATAACGGTATCAAGTAACAAATGAATCTAATAATTTTAAAGAAAAGAGTATAAATTGAAATATTTGTGGAAAAGTTTATGACAAATTTAGTGAACATACATGTGATACTTTGATAAAGTTTCTTCATAGGAGTTCAATTCCAACATCGCTAAAGGCAGGACGCTGATTGGTTTGGTACCAGCATTAGCCCGAACTTCAAGAGCTGATAACAAAGTCTCGACATGTATTCAAGTGTGAAAAGATATGTGGACCTTGGATATTCTCGGACATGAATCCTGAAAACAGAAAATCAATTGAATGAAACTTTATTCAGTTCTTCAGATCTCAAATCAGCTTATTAATTTCATTTTCATTACGTTAAATGAATTTCGTTTTGTTAAATTACAAATTAACATTACTTCCATCACAATAAAAAATAGAATATAATAATTTTATAACCAAAAGCCAATATGAAGGTTCTTTATTTAATCGATCTAAATGTTTTCTCATCTCTTATTATTTGACAAACCAGACACCTTTAGATTTCACTTACTCCGACCAACCCATCCAGTTAATGAAACCAAACCCAAAGCTATTGACATCACACCCCGATTCAGACATTTCAAATCAAGCTGCCCACAGTTAAGGGATCATGTGTGAAAGCGGAGCAGAAATTCAATGATATAAATAAATACAACATATAACTGATCTTCTTTAATTATATTATAATAATCAGTTTCATTAACTAATGTACAATTTATGGAAAGACTCATTATTTCAACAAACAGCAATTATTAAATTGACAATTTATAAATTTAGTGCTCTGACGAGAAAATGGAAGTAAAGTTTGTATTTATCGGTCTACCACTGGATGGCTTAGAATTGCTTTTAATCTGAAATTAAACTGATTTAATTTAAAAAAAAAAGTGTTTTCCAACAAATTTTTCAGTGATAAAATTGTTCGCAATATATATATATATATATATATATATATATATATATATATATATATATATATATATAGAGAGAGAGAGAGAGAGAGAGAGAGAGAGAGAGAGAGAGAGAGAGAACAACAGATATGCCCTAAATTGAAGCCAAATTACAACATATTTGCTTTAATTTTGAATTTTAATTTTATAGAGTATGTGATAATCTCTCATATTAATATTCATCAGAATTATGAACTTTTAAGTTCTCTTAAAATTTTGAAAAATCAATTTCTTATTTCTTGTTCATTGTAATCATTTATTTATTATTTTTTCTTAAGAAAATTAGGGTTTAGATGCATCGACGTACTTACACATTCCCGAACTAGATTGTACTTTATATGTTTGATGCAGCTGTAGACTATGTTCGACTAGAAGATGGTGTTCAGTTCATAAGTCAAGTGTGTGGTAAAACTTAGTACACATTCTTCTACGTTGCAATATACACTAAATAATTTCCTGAAATACTTTGGTAAAGTTTTGTATTCATATTCAGTCTATATTTAATGATATTTAAATGATTTTTTACACTTCATAAAGAACTAGAAAATGCATTCTTTGACAAGTAGTCAAGTATGATACTTACCACAGGTAATAGAGTAGGAAACTAAATGTCGACAACTTTCTCAACCAGTTTTTGTAAACTAGTCAGTAATATTTTTGGAATCTTTGAAAAATAATACATTGCAAACAAAATTATCGTTTCAAACATACTTAAAAGGTCTACAATTGTAAGATAAAAAATTATAATGGTAACACCTCGAAATAGATGTTCTCGTCTCGCCAGGCAGGGCTCGCCCTGGACGGTATATCCTGGCACGTTCATCTGCCAGGAGATCGACTGGTGTCATGTTTGCCACTATACTAGCTGCATCGCCAGATACGGCTAGATATCTGCGATACGTATAGATATCCGCTCATCCAGTAATATCTGCCATCCACGATCTCGTGCCCTGATCGTGGTACTACTCACAAATATGGCAATGTCTGTATTTGTCTCATGCACCGAGTGCCATAAAGGGTCTTGTGCTGTCTCACAGTAGTTAAGGTTTAGTTGTAAAAACCTTATTTCCTCTGCTTGGCTGTATCCTGGATTGCTTGCGGACCTAGATTAGGTCCTCTAGTTCCTTCTTCAATCATAAAAAACCTTTGCTGCTCCTCTCCATTTCAGGTTTTACTTGTCCGTCTTGTAGATTTTTAAAAAATTCTCCCAATATTCAGATTGTTATCAGCGCTTCATACGCAAGGGAGCGAACCAGGCATTGGCCTACCCCAGTGGAGAGTAAGCCAGATTGGTACCACAGATTTTTTTTCTGAATTTATAAGTATGATCCATAAAAATATTTAGAACTTCGAATCAATTTTGAAGTAAATGATAAAATGGCAGACGACCGCCGTATTGAATTAGAATGGATACAGTGTAACATGTTCTTTTAGGGAATAAGACTTGTTCTTAATAAATGTCCGTAACAACTTTTGACTAATTTTTAAAATTATGAATTTATGAGCGATTTCAACACGGATACTCACTCAAATATGTTTCGTAAAATGACATAACATTAGTACATAGTTTTATAGTAAAACAAAAAAAGAAATTATACTTTAAATCGAATAAAATTTCTTTTGTTGATTGCCAAAGTGTCAGCTTGAGAAAAACGGTCAGTAATCGAAGAAGTAAATTATTTCGAGATAAATAAGCATGGATTTACAAAAGGATATTGGATTTCAGAGACAACTTTGGGGTAGTAGATAGACAATAGATTCTTATCTCAAGGGCGTTTATTTTATGCTCAGTAATTGCAATTTTTTCATCATGTCCGAATCTTTCAGAAATTGACGTTTATTCTTAAGAAATTTTCATTTCACAATCTCTAATAGTTCTTAATCAATTTTTGTAATTTAGTTCTAACACGTTATCGAGTTGAGTTAAATAATTGGAGTGTATATTGTCAAAAATACATGTACTGATATGAAATAATCCAAAATATTGTTTGATTCAAACGTAAAATACTGATTAATCTCATGAAAGGCATCATTAGAAAACTACAATTCATTGTCACGCGTTTATCGCTTCAAAATGTTTTTGTTTCAACTGTCAAACGGTTAATGTGCATTTGACATTTATTCTCTGTCAACCAAAGCTGTTTCAAGCGTATACACTTTTTTCAAATAATGTGGAACTAATCATTGACGTTGTACAACCTGTCGCTATTTTATATTGTGAGAAATGAATTCTTGTGAATAATTCTTTTTGTGATAGTAAAATATTGCATAACTCCAGCAACTGGTAATATACGATAATGTTAGTTAAAAAATCTTCTATATAAAGGAAGCTATTACCAGGAAAATTAAAACATTGTATTTTTGACATCCATTATCACACAATTCATAAGGTAATCGCTTTAAGTCATGAAAACAAAAAATACAAAAAAAATGAATCTACGTTATTCACGTATTTGTATGCAATATATTTCTTAAAACCAATTTGTGATAACTTAACATTAGAAACTATAGTTCACTTACTTTTGTACAAGTCACGCACTCAATCAAGTATTTATAAATATTTAAAATTATTTAATATGTAACGAACTCGTATCCAATATTCTAATTGCATTGTGCAGGTTAATTATATAACGTTACACGTGAACTACAACGAAGATTGAGATTTCGGCTGCCACTAGAGTCTAAATAAAACGTGAATAGTTCTGTATTTAATGATTTTCTACATTATATGAAGTGAGAAATCGTAGGAGACAGAAAAACGATAGGTTCATAATAATACCAACAATAATTTCAATGAGGCAAAACTTTCAATATTTATAATCTATCATAAATTGTTGGTTCCAGATTCTCAAGCGTACTCTTATCCAGTATGGCATTCAAATCAGTTTCTAGCAGATTATTAATTTATGTAAATACAATTTTTCAACATATTTGAGTGAAAAAAAACTTTAATCATAAGATTTCTACATTTTGATTATAACTTACAGCTTGGAATTCAGCTTATCTTAGGAATACCATTAGATGTTTACGCTGCAGGGTTTAGTGTTAAGGGAAATGGAGATAGTGGTGGTAGTATTGATGCAAACATTGATGGATTAGCAAAAAATGGTGCTTCATTAGGTATGAATATTGCTGATAAAACTGCAGACACAAGTCTGGATGTTTTGAACAGTGCATTAGGAAGTTTTGATTTAGGCCATGAATCAGATAATAATGTCGGCTTCTCCGGGAACATTGATGCCCATCCTCAAGGAAACCTTGACGTCCATCCTCAAGGAAACCTTGATGTTCATCACGACGGAAATATTGGTGGTAATTTTAATGCAGGCATGGTAAGTCGTCTTATTTTATTTAGTAATTTTATTACATGATTACAGAAATTTAAAAAAAAATAGATTTCAATAAAATATATAAGTTATGAAAAACTAAAGAGTGAAAATGATATAAATAGATGTAGTATATGTCCCATATACTATTTAAAGCCACTATGAACATAATAAACAAATCAACACTTGTTTTATCGGAAAAATCAGTACGAAAGTTATGCAAATTCATAGTTCTTCTGAATAACAGACGTACAGAAATATAGTATAATAGTTTAACTACGACACATGCTTGAGAAACAACAATATATTTTTCAAATATTTCTTTACTCCATATCAGAGTGATTCACTTATTTGTTGACAGTTTAAACATGTGATTAACAATATGATTTAACATTTAGAATTTAATATCAAATTTAAAACTAAGAAAATTGTTATTAAAGAATCAATCAAATCGCATAAAATAACAACTTTATTCATAACTTCACATATTAGTTTTGAAATCATTAAGACTGAAAACCATTCGACGAAAACCGTTCTTCAGGTTTTATTTCAGCACAAACATGTCGTTATGAATTATTTTCTAAATGTTCGGAAACATTCTGACGAAAAAAGTTATGAAAATACTTATCATCAATAAATATATCTTCATTTCAAATTTGATTGTATATACTTAAGAAATAATAATACGAATTTAAAAACTAATAATTTACATAACGTACGTACATAATCTCTGCACGTTTTGTCTTGCACATGTAATAAAAAAATGACCCTTATGATAAAAGACACTTAGGACACGTTAAGCATTAGTGTATATTTTATGTTTAGGTTGTTTGAAAGATGACGTACAGGATCAACTACCTCGACAGTGACGAATCAGAACGATAAGGACTTATGTGCAAAATATTTGAAGAATTCAGAATTATGGCAATTGATTGCGAATCTTGATTTTATTTTAAAAAGTGGTCAATTTCAATCAAAGTAATTCGAACAACTCAATTGTGTAATACAGTGTACAAATATGTTCAACTACAAAGATTATAACATTAGAAGTAGTTTTTCTTCTGTAGTCTATTTCATATCTAAAATTTATTGAAAAACATTTTATTTCAGTCTTTTCTGATTTTAAATTTGAAAGGAAATTTGAAATTTGAAACATGAAAAATAACAATGGAAAAATGTTATGCTAAAATTTTTTATCAGTTATGACACTTGAAAATCAGTATAAATAATTTTTGCACTGAAAAAATTAGAGAAGTTAGAACAACATACAATTTAGTTAATATACGTGATCAACAAACAAAACCAGTATGAAAAACTTTGACATCAGTTGATCTAACTGAAAATGCCGTTGTATCAAAAGATTTTTGAATTAAATAGACTGAAAACAATTTGGTTGTTATTGAGTAACAACAAATACAAACTAATTTTTTTTCTTCATGTGGCTCCAAGTTTCACTGAGTCTTTTGAATGAGTACGTTACGAGTTAACCATCGTATTTTTTACAATTCAGTTGAAATCTTCCTTTGATCTAATGAATCATTTGAGCAAATAATTTTTTGAATATTTTAAGGACATTGAACATCGTTTTCGATATACTTTTAAAAAATTTTTTTAATTGAAGAAATGTCATTTCAAACGGTTTTTAAATTAGTTAAAGAGATAATCGTCTTCGAAAGAGTAATAAAAGAGAATTCTTGAATAACTGAAGAAGACATGATTACCTACTAAATAATTGAATCAATAATCGAAGGACTGTTCATGATTTCTTTAAATTACACTTATTACATAATATATTTTTGCAGAAAAACATGAATTCACAAAATTTGGAAACAAATTTGGAAAAAGAAATATCTGACTTGCTAAAAGTTTATATGCAACAGAAAAACGAAATTCATACGAACGATAATGTACACGAATCTGATGGTGTAAAGGACACCGTTTTATACACTGGAGAAGAAGTAGATAACAGTGGTCAGAATGAATTTATAGAGATAATTGTGAGAGAAAAAGTACTATCTCCTAATCAAATGAGTGATATTAACAACATCAAGAGTAATACCAATTTGAAATTAGATAATAACAAGCCTGTACATGATTATAAAATAGCAAGTGAAATGGCACGGTCATCAGAGAAATCAGAAACTATGAAAGACATACTTGCAAATGTGCATAATGTATATTCGGACAGTGATTTAAACTACGATAGTAAATCTAGAAAAATTGAAAACGATAATAATTTAACTGAAATTCGACCTATCCATCAGAAGATTGGATCAACCATTCAATCGGATTCACTAAAACTCAAAATCGCTGAATTAATGAAAAAATTGATTGATCAAAAAAAACAAAACCATGATAACAAAAGTGAATTCACAGATGTAGAGAAAAACATGTTTTTGCCTGGAAAAGAGTCCAATTTATATTCAGTTCCTATGCGAAATAGTCAAAACAATAATGTACTAGATGCGACAATTTCGAAATACAATGAATATTTGAAACAACATGAAAATAGACTAGACAGCGATAAGAACAATCTGTTGACAGCAACACATAATTCGGAAATACCTGTTGATAAAAATCATGAAGAATACAAAACTTGGCCTCTCAGATGGTACGAAAAGATCAAAAACTTTTTCAGTCCAAAGCACAATTATGAATTAGAAAGACAACAACAACCAATTCTACATTCTGAGGTTATAACTGGCTCTGTAGAAACATTGCCGGATGTATCTCATACGCAACATACATCCACATCTGCTGTTGATAAAGCAACTCAAACTCACACAACTCCATCTAAACAGACTCCGCCAATCAATAAAGAACCATTTGGAACAATTC